>JANTCA010001716.1:0-18887 GCA_024741275.1 Chironex yamaguchii | reverse complement strand
AGTTTATCCCCGCTCAGTACACAGTGACTTCATGCTACCTTTGGGAACCTCGAAGTTTATCCCCGCTCAGTACACAGCGACTTCGTGATATCCTTCGGAATTTCGAACTTGAGCTCCACTCAGTTAACAGTGACTTCATACTATCATTCTGAAGTTGGAAGTTCATCTCCACTCAGTTAACAGTGACTTTGTGCTATCATTGGGAGCCCTGACATTCAACTCCACTAAGTGCACATTGCATTAGTGCTGTTATTGGAGGTTTGAAATTCAGCTCCCACTCGGTAAATATTGCAAGTGTAGCAAAAGGATCAACTACAACCTTTTCCTTCTTTCTCTTTTCTGGAGAGCAAAATTGTTGCAATGAATTCGAGGCGGGTTTTCTTGACCTTTCTGTTTATAAACTTAGTACCAATTATAACCTTAAGGATCTGTCATTAAAATGACTTAGTACCATGCCATTTCAGTAACAACTGTTATTAATTCCTATCAGAGTACAGAGTGGCAACGATTCTATGGCGTGATCTATCATCTGTCTTTCTGAAAATGCGAAGTAAAGACGAAAAGACTAATGAATAGACGACTTGTCTTTGGTGTGAAAGCCATCATGTGCGTGACTCACAACGGTTATTGTCATGTACAAGCATATGCTTTTGCCCTTCAAACACTATGAAGTGTTAGTTTGATCGTCTACAGGACAAACCTATTTCCCACGCAATTTTATAGGAGTACAGGGAGAAAGCATATAAAGGTTAATTTTCAAGTACTTGATTACTTTACTTTCTTCGCCTTTTGCTACGAAACTTTGGCAAAAGAACATCAGAGCTGACCTTGTTGACATAATGCATGCTGTTAATAAGATTAAAGTTAAAAG
The DNA here is from genome assembly GCA_024741275.1 of Chironex yamaguchii. Lineage (NCBI taxonomy): Eukaryota > Metazoa > Cnidaria > Cubozoa > Chirodropida > Chirodropidae > Chironex > Chironex yamaguchii. The sequence goes on along the minus strand of JANTCA010001716.1, from coordinate 18,016 downwards.
TTACAGAAAAGTTTGACAATTCTAAGCTACTACTGCTGAAAAGTTGCTCGCTTGCTTTCCAGCTGCATTTAAAAGATAAAATTTGTGCAATACAATTCTCTTGTCACTCCTAATACTATTTTCCCAAAATGACTGGATCTTTCTTGACTCTGTTTTATCCCCTCTTTATCTGACAACAATAGATTTCTTATTTTCCTTGTATTCATTGGCATTGAATCACTGTTCATCTTCTCTGTCGTGGTCAGCAATACAAAGGTCAGTTCCCTCTTACTTGTTAGCGCTCCATACATTACTGGTCTGTCCCTCTATGCATACTGTTTCAATATTTCTTTCTCATTCAGAAAATGAAATCTAATGCTTATCGTTTCTAAAACAATCCGTCACGCTGCTAGTTACATATATTCTCGTGTACACACCTAAAAATAATTTCCGCTATGAATTTTTAGACAGGTAAAGGTCTTCCAAATAATGCAAATAATGATCATAAACCACATTTAAGTATTGAAACGCTTACTATGGTGAGCACTTTTTATGAAGATCAGATACACACCAAATGGGAAAAACCTCTCCTTCTCAAAACTTAAAAGGAGCATATCAATTCAATCAATTCAGCTACACGACATCTATTTATATGATAAACATTACTTTTATGTTGTAAAGGAATAGAGTTTTTCAGAATCTTGCGTACTGTTAATATTGCTAGAAGGCGTATATCCTTGATACTAGCATGGTTCGGTTATCAAAAAATGCGATGTCATTTACCAAATGCTCATTGAATACAACGCGCGGATGCTAATCTTGGTGTATTTAATATTATATTTGTCTTCCACTTATACTACTTATTCTAATAATATTACGATTTAATTCCTTGACTGCAGAGACCTATTTACATATGCCATTTTGCTAAAACTTTAAAATGTTGAACAAACAATACACGTCAAAAGCAGTCAGCTACCTAACAAGTGTGGCTATGGCTATCTCTCGAGAAAATTGTCTCTCGTGAAATTGTATCTTTTACTAGGTATTAGGTCAAAGGGTGCTGGTTGTCATGGCCTGCTCTTTATTCCTTGCCAGCCGGTCTTTGATTTTACTCAATTGTATCAGTTGTTGCCTTGCATCTTTCTCTTCTACCATTCTTATTAATTCTTTGAGCTTAATCTCTTCATGTCTCTTGGTAATGAAAGTCAGCCGCTGTTACGAATTATGTAGTTGTAAAGGGGTCTGGAAACTAGTATTAACGTCGTGTGTTTGGTGGGATTGTAACCTGGAAAGTTACAATTGGTATAGGCAATTTTTTTTTCTGTGTTGCTTCCGCTTCTTTTAATTGCTCTGGACTCATTATATATGCCAAATCTCTTGTTGTGCTTGATATTGTTTTGTTTTTCTTAAATTCAGTGTACTTTTTTGCAAAATCTGCCTTACTTCAAAGCTAGTAATTGAGACCATTATATATCATTACAGAAACCTTTACTCTCTCTATTTTGCCCTTTGCTTCAAAAGAAATCATTGTGCTTATGTCATAAATGTAATTGATCTGAAGGGAAGAAAAGCTATATATCTATCTAAATGACATTCATGACGTCATGACGCGTGCGCCTAACCAGATTCCACAGTCGACCAGTGCTAAACTGAGGACAGAAAAACAAACTAGATATATAAGAAACATCAATGCATGTGATTGATTTATGTGAGTGTAGAGCTGCAGTCGTGAGAATCATCTGATTCATGAACCAAGTTATCAGTTCAAATCGATGTATGAGAGTAATTGTGTCTACATCCTTGGAAAAATTAATCTTTGACCGTTTCCCCATGAAAGTGGGCATGTCGAAGAGTAACATCACTTTGAAAGGTAATTAACATCAATTATAAATAAGACAAGAAGCAAGTTACGATGTAATTCTTTATCAGCTGTTTGTTGTCGTGTTTGGGGTAAATTGATAAAACAATATACGAAAGCAAACGCACAAAAACATCTCAGTTATTATGATCTATATTACCAGGATGAATACTCTTTATCTCATAGTTTATCTCATTTCTCATCTTAAGATGTTTTACTAAGGATGTTTGTGACCAAATTAAAATAGTATTCCTTTTACCTTTTACTGTTGATAACACTTAAATCGATCGCCCCTTTTATTTCAGATGCAGTGGATAAATTATCTAAGAATAAAAGATAGTTGGGAACAAACAGATTGGCAGTAAAGATTCCTATAATTGCAGGAGCCCTCCAAAAGTCCTATGTGATATGAAAACATCAACCAAGCACGGAAAGACCTTATAAGTGTTCCTAAGTATAGGAAGATTCTAGTAAGCTTACAATACTTAAACTTTTGTGCCTTAGCAGTAGAATAACTTAAAGGACAAAACATACAAAAATGATGGTATTGCAGTGTTAAGTTCATCTAAATGATAAATGTTTTCTATTCGTAGAAACCCAAATTCTTAAAATTCCGTAAGTTAATAATAAGGGGAATGAAAATTAATGTTAAATGATGAAATTTTCCATAATTCCAAAATTTACAATTTTCGACATTCTAGCCACTAGGTCTAAGTTGATCTAATAAATAAAACTTTTCTCAAATTTAACATCCTTTAGTCCAAACCTACAATAGCAAATTTTACGTACTTTAAATTTGTTTTCGTGCACTCCGCAACCCATACAAATGTTGAAAAATATTTTTAAGGAAAACCCATCAAAGCTTATTGAGGTTGGCCTAGGGGGCCCCCTTCCCTGCTGGGTTCAGTAGCATTATTCAAATACAAAAAAGACCCATATTCCACCAAGGGAAAGGGTACGTGTAGCTCTACGCGTGTCAATTGTTGGAGCGGATTCTATGGATTAATTGACCACGTTTTTTGCAAATGTGCTCCTTCCCTAGTTTGGTTGATTACAGGTCAGTCCTCAAAAGGGAGACTCCAGTTAGACATAAAATATGACTGCTTTTACTCTTCCAATGCCATTCTTTGATGAGCAATTCGTCGGAAATTCCTTGCCATACATAACATTTTTTGACGGCGAAATCTGATTTTTCTCCTGTCTTGCTACTCAGGAAACCGGTGTCAATATTTCACTACTTTGTGAAGGCCTTTGCTGTTAGTCACAGGTCTCCAATGTCGTCAGATCTCCAACATTGTACAATAAAGACACAATATAGCAAACAATTCCTGCTATTTTTATAAGTCTCCTGGTGACTTCGTTTCCAGTGTGTTGTCAGTTTATGGATATTAACACTGTCAATAAACCTTTACAGGACGAATTTAATTGTACACTATTGAAACGTAATAATGTTTCCATAGCAAAATTTATATAGACCTTGCAAGGTTTAACTGTTGTTATTTGTGGAAATGAATCTCAGACAACACTTCCGTTTGTTTTCGGACATAACATTGTTTGATAGGTGATGTTCTCAACACTAACGGATTTAGAGTATGGGACTTGAATAAGTCACGTTTTGAACGCAGACATTGACCTCTTTCAAAAGCCCTCATCTAAGGTTTTTTTGGTACCTGATGAAGTGCAAATTAACAACTTGCCAATTTTTGCATTGTAGGACTTAGCAAATAGTTGCAAATTCTCAGTGTGTTCAAGAATTTTATTCAGCATATTCAAAGTATTTGGTATTGGTGGTGTTCCGAACATTTAAACTGTCAAATTGCGTATAATAGGAGTTAGAATAAAGTGTTAAGAGACCTTGCAAGGAAAGATTTAAAAGGGTACTTAAAGCGGAAGTTATCTGACAGAGAAGAGAGGCAGTCACGCTGATTTGAATTAAACAGTCGCGATTCGGTCCCAGAACCAGAATTCTCAAAGCCGAAGGACAGATAAAGACCACGAGCAGAGGGCGACGATAGATTATTGTGACTAAGGACTGTCTTGGATTCATACTCTGATATGGCCAAGATCATTGTCTGCTTTTTGTACATATTCATGGCAGAAATCCATACATTGTGTGATATAAGAATATATGGATTACCAGTAGGAAAGACTGGTACTTCATTGAGTACAGCCGAAGTCCTGGTAAGTACATTAGTTGAGTAGTACTATAAACAAAGTTGTGAAGGGTAGTTGTGGAAAATGTTTTAACAGTCAAGTGCCAGTGCTGTACCTTTTTTGTCAGATCATTGTTTCAATGTCTAGACTTGCATACCAACATCGTTAATGCCAGTTATTTTCAATTCATTTAAACGTTTGTCGTTAATTTAAATAATCAGACGAGTTCATGAAGGGAGTTACTGGTTAATGGAAATTAAAACGTCCTTGGCGTGGAATAAATTTAGAGATTCCCGGTCGGGGTGAGACAAAATTTAACCCTTTTCGTCTAAGGTTTGTTCTGCAGTTACGTTTGCAGGCATTTAGTTGATTTTAATGAGATAAAGCTGGCTTGCTCACAGAATATGTTTAACCTAGGTTTTAAACTACTTGGGGAAATGTGGAATAAAGATAGTTAATAAAAGGAATGAACTAAGTTCTAACACCGTTCAGTGTATTACAGCCACGTGGATTGCAGTGTAATTCATTCGTTCTGTTGGTGGTCTCAGATTTTCTTCTCAGACACTAAGTGGTAAGAAGATCCCACTTCTGGATAACGAAAAAGCAAGCGACTTATTACAATGTCTTTGTCTTTGTTTTTAGTGGATCCTCGACATCAATAATAGTTTCCTGTTTTAGCGACACTGACCTCATTCATTCGAGAATGGGGAAATTGGCATGATTAGAAAATAGACTCTCATCGTAACTGAACACAAATCGAACGATATGCCTCATGCAAATTGAGGTTCTTAGTCCACTTCAAGTTTTCATTTATGATATCACGTTAATCCTACTTGGTGCAAACACATTTAAGACCGGAAATATATTCTTTCGTGAAAGTGAAAGAACGAATTAGCGACATGAAAACACCGTTCACCTGCAAAAATTGTTTCTTTCATTGATACTGATCGTGTATAACAATAACTGATTCTGTTATCACGGTCTGCCTGCTGGACTATCGAAAGAAAATTATAATAGCAAATTACTAAGGATATCATGACAGTAAAACTTCCAATGGTTGAATAAATCGACAACTTAATGCCCTTAAGGTGACACGGTGGAATTCGGTTACTCGATACAAAATTATCATCTAGGTCAACTATGTAATTTTAGATATAAATTCTTTACATTGCACTAAACAGAATTGCAGTGAACCATCTGGCAAAAAGTGACTTGAAAATATGATATAACTGTAACAATACCCTTGGTTTCAGTCAAATCTTGCTACATATTGCCCTTTTTCTGGAAAACAGTAAGGGCAAGGCCCAGTCTTTGCAGGGCTGGGTGTAGCTGTGAGTTGGCAGATAAGAAAAAGTTGCAATATGCACACTGAATATGAAGAGGACTTTAGAAGACAATTTTACACCAGACTACATGACGTTTGTAAGCTGTTTCACCATGAATTACAAGCTTAGTTTTAAGGTAGAGGCAACCAAATTCACTACTAAACATTTTAGGACGACAGCAGCTTCCAAACAAGATAATGAGGAACAAATGAGATAACCAAACCAAGGACGACTTTATCATTGATAGACGACAATGATACTATTAAGACGACAATGGTGGCCAAAGGTGATGGTACAGACCAACAGGATACCATCGATCACAGGAAGTTAGTGTAGACCAAAGGACGATAATATAAAAAAAAAACTCCCGAAACTATTAACCAAAAAGTCGGGGATAGAACATTTTCCTCTACTAAATTATGATAAGTGTGGTACTTTCGGCTTTTCTTACAATGCTCGCGCAAACCGTGTGTCAGCCGTAACCTGTAGTTTCTAGCATCGAATCTATACTACACTCTTGATTGGATTTGCAAAATTTTGCTGTAAGCTACCATAAACACTGAAAACAAAGAATAAATGCTTAAACATTTAAAAACACTTCTGAGTTATATATAAAAAGTATTCCATGTTAAAATGCGTTCGGGAGAGGCCATTATTCGTACCTTTTACCCAAAGCTACGCGTGTGCAACGTGGCCATTTCATTGTTAATTCTTATGCTAAGTTCATATACGGACTTAAGGTGTTGCCATAAACATAGTGATGCTATTTATTCGAAAAAGCGTGGAGTGCTGCTGTGATATTGCCTCAGTCCGATTTTCTTTCTGTCTATTTAGTTCAGGCACATTGCATCAGTCATTGCAAATCAGAAATATAGGTTGTAAGAAATTTTCTTGTCTTTACCAAATTTACTGACGTTGCGATGATGTGGCCTTTGGTGTTGCTCGATCTTTTCATGTTATTCGGGTAATTAGTCCAACATTAGGAAAAGTTTTCCTAGAATGATGAGTTTGTTATTAGTTTACAGCCCACTAAACATCTCCCAAATTAAACAGTCACCCGCAATGTTATGCTGACATCCACAAATAAAGATTTGTTTCAACAGTGGAGCAGTTTTGTCTAAACCAACATGAACTTTATTCTATTATTTTTTAAGGACACAAACTGTGTTAAATATTCTTCCTTACCTAGGAGTGACTATACTTTCCTAAATATCCTTTTTGCGTAATGGAGCATGGTTCCAACTCGCTGTAGTAAAGTTTAGTCTTTCTAGTAGGGCATGTCTACAGTTGCTGAATATTTCTGTGTTTAATCGTTGAAACCTCTAGCTCCCTGATGTGAGCTTTACATGCTAAGTCAATCACCATCAGTATGTAGACTTTAAGATTCTTTAAAAGTTAGCTGCTTGGTAATGATATTTACTGATTGATACATATGCTCTGTTGCTTTAGAGTCTTGTAACTTCTATCAAAAATTTGTTTGGCTAAGCAGACTGCGAGAGTGCACTCTAAGGGTACTTCATTAGACATTTAAGTCGATTTGACTACAGTTTTACAAATAAAGGTAGTTTAGACAGAAACCACTATCTTTTGATAAAAATATGTTGTACACTGGTAGCGTCCGATGAAGGCCGAGTTTATTAGTTTGGCCACATATAATTTTGTTAATGAGAGCATTGTACGCACAAGTAGCTTGCGCTATTACTATGTCTTGCATGTGCCTATTTACTTATAAGGTACAAGGGTGACTGAAAAACGAAGTTTAATTGTTTCCATGTGAGATAGGCTTAGATTACTGGTGGGCAAGTTTAAAATCTCAGCGTAACTTCATGATAGCATTTTGCTCAGCAACATCGTCACAAGGAAGCCAAGCTTGGAAGGTAATTAAGTTCCAAAGGTGTCCACGTTTTCAGCCAGAATATTTATTTTGTTACGCACTGAATGGGAGAGAGTAAATTTGCCAAATACATTTCAAAACACTTCAAATGTGTGACGCCTGACAGATACCACAACCTGAAATTTCTTGCAATATTTGCTCAACCAAAAATTGTCATTGACAACAATTTGCTTGGACTATATTATGCACTAGCAAGGCCACACCTGAGTTTGGGAGTACAGAACATATTAATGCAGATCTTTTCGTTTAGCGACGGCAATTACCCTGTCACGTATCCATGTGGATGCAGATCAAATTACACGGCTATTTTGTTAGCCAAACAAAGTTTTAATATTTCGTCTTTTTGGAGCTAAAATCTTTGGGCAGCAAAAATATGTAATTCGATAAACAAAAGTGTATCTTTTCCTTAAACTTTACAACATGGGTCCGACAATCTTTTGAGGTTTTTTCCATAATTAACAAAATGTTAAATGTTCCACAATACAAATACTTCTACTGCAGATTTTGTCCATATCAGAGGAGAATTGCCTGCACATTTGAAGAGGCTAGCTTAGTGCACTATATGAGAAATGACTTACTTATTTTTCGCTAACACCCCTCTTTTAACTTGCAACAGTCCTCTATCCCTGTAGTTCTTTTTGAGCGTATACCCTTGGGCCTTTCTTCACTTTTCTTTACTCTTTGTTGTCGGTTTTCTTTGTTTTTGTTTTTTTATGTTTTTATACCCTAAATTCTTGGACTTTTCCACATTCTTGTTTTGTCCAAAAATTGTTATCCTTCTGTATTGTCTTCTGTCAATATAAATACTTCTACAACTCATTCTAATACGAATTTCTGATGATGAAGAATGGAATGTCTTCGAAACGTAAAGAAATGATTATGGCCTTTTAATTGGAGTGTTCTCCTCGTCATATCAGTAATGATAGTGGCAATTATGAAGAGAACTTACATTTGTCTGTGTCGTAGTGACTGCTTCGATAATTATTTCTAGACGGCCTACAGCAAATGACAACACAAAGAGTTGGACTTTACATTTTAGCCAGACATGCTACAACAAGTCAGGACAAATATAAGCTTAACTTTTCTTCCAGTTTCTACGAATGTCAATCTAGTCTGTATGTTTGATGTCCTTTAGTATTTTGACAAACTTAAATGTAATTAACCATGCTGTAAATGTTCGCCGCGGGGCTGACAGACTGTGAGTTTTAGTCATTTCAATTATTTTCTTCAAACTAATAGCATCTTTGATTTAATCACATCATTTTAATAGAACTGTGTGAAATTGGGTGTAGCAAAAAATGTAAATATCTGTCTTATAACTACTCGGAGGATATTCAAGTGACCCTGTTGGAAGTGCAGCTTGTTGTATTAAAAATGTGATGTTTCGAGAAAGGCCCGGAAATTGACTGCTCCTAAAATGCAATTCACATCCAACTGTTAGACGCATCCAAAAGTTGCCGAGATCATTAATAGATATTGTCGGTTAAATAACCTACCTTTTTGCAAATACATGAGTGAAAACAGTTGTCAAACGAGGCTAAGGAGTGTGGCAGAAAATGCAGTTGCCAAAATAGACCAAAAAATAATGTGAATTTAACCTTTACATATTTTAACCTTGACAAGGCGTTTTACGGTTCGGCCTAGAAGTAGACACGGAAAACCTTAACAGACTTGCTGTGTACTAAAATGTAAAAGGCATTTGTATTGTGTATCAGTTGCCGTTGTTACTCGTACGAATTGGTAAATTTGAAAAGAAAATGCAGATAACAAGGAAGACTGAAGTTGTATAATTGACGGCCTAATAATGCAAAGGAAATACAAAGAAAATTCTACATTTCACTCTAACCATAGGGTTTGCTGAAATAGCCAATGACAAGACAATTGCCTTATCTTATAGTGGAGAACATTCGCGTCCAAATATCTGCAAACTATGTAGATGCATTTTATGTATTTTTAGCCTGATTAACGACAGACATGTTTTACGAAAAGGTACAAATACCAGACGTAGAACGTTAGTGGATCATTTAAAAATAGGTCAGAACAAGAATAATATAAAATTCTTTCATTTAGTGGTTTTGTCATCTAGGAAAAATATGAGAGATAAAACTATTAACAGACGGATTGCATCAGCCAAAAAATACCGACCTTTGCTTGTGCATTTTGTCTGCTCTTGCGTGCCAAACTAAGCCTGATGCTTAAACTGTAGAATTGGATATTTTCTGTAGTTTTGTAATTACAAAGCCTTACTTATCTCATATGCAAGAGTATGCCAAATTTACTAACGAGCACCGGCCTGGTTGTCAGGTTGTATCGAAATCATGTAGGCTTATGCTGACCACTCCAGTTTAAATGAAAAGGGCGAAAGAACTTTTAGGAAATCAGGATTTCCTTTACTCAAGGATAAAATACACTAGAGACAGTGGGTTTGTTTCTCTTGTATGGGAGACAGGGGCGGCTGGCAGTGATAATAATGCAAATATATTGTGAGCACTATTTCGTAAAGTAACTTTAGCAAGAAGATCATAAAACAGAAATTCAGAAGCATAAGATCTAAGTTATATATCCTCTACAATAAGAGACCTTTGCAGTCTTTATTGCTGTGATATCACAAAAATGTGTTGACGTCTCAATACTATATCTCTGCCTAATCCTGTAATAGGGCTGGAATTTCGTCTTGTTTGAGATGTTAGCCAGCCTCCATCCTCGCCATGCTATTGCTCAGCCAGTTTTAATAGTGAATGCAGAAAAACAATTGAAAGTTCCATCATATTTGCATTTGTTTGTGATGCAATGCCTGTTGTGAAATATGCTGATGACACCATTGTCCTATTAATTCGTTAAAATGAGTAGTGTAGCTACCTGAATCATTTCAAATAAAGAGTGACAGAAGCAAACTAAAATGTGCTATCAATTTATCAACACTTTATGGAACATCAAGATGCGTAAAATTCTGATGACTTCCATTGACATGGGCGACTCCAAAGGCGGAGGCTGAGGGTCTTCAGTCCCTCACTATTTTGTCAAGAAAAACGCTTCTGTTCGCTACTGTTAAGGAACTGTCATTGCCATAATTTCAAACATTGGTTGCATCCGATTCGTTATGCTAGCAGCAGTCTATCATTTATTTGTCCAATTATGCTGGCACTGAGCCTGAATTGCCATTTTCATAAACTATAGTTATATCCAAAACCCTTGCATACTATTATATTGTTTAAATCAAAGTGGACATGTGGCGAACTCACGGTCAAGTATTGCTCTTAAGATACGACATTGGCTGTAACCTTGCTTTTGTAACTTCTGTTTTTATAAAGTAAACATTTTTATCGAAGATTTACTAAATGCCAAAGTTCCTGAGCAACAGACCTAAAACTTAAAAGTTACATTTTTTTCTCGTGTAACATCCCTAATACCAAATAGGGGCGTGGCTCCTGTCAGTATATTGAGTCACACCCAAATCTGAAATTTGCCCCACCCCCTCAACGAAAACGCCCACCAGCCGCCACTGCCATTGATCCTGATGGGTGCTTCCAATGATGGCATGACATACTCCACTCCATTTATGCCAAATGGTTCTCCCCATGATGGGATGATGGAATGCACTTTTACAAAGGAATTAACCGTGAGTTAAAAACACTTTTCACAAATGTCAAAATTTGTTTCATAAGCCGAAAAGCTGACCATTTAAATTCGTGATCTCGAAAATAATTGTGGTGAGTAAAATTATGCATCTGCGTGTTCCATTGAAAATTTTAATCGAATTATTGTCTTATGTTTTCAAAAGTAAGCCAATCTTTATTTTTATCTTTGTTAATAGTAGTTTCATAATCATTATAAAAAATAGGTGCTTTTTTAGGGAACGCTACTGTTAATCCTAGAATACACAAAAATGTTCAAAAATTTATTTCTTCTAAATTATTCATGGAGAATCCTTAAAGTTGTCCATCAGTAATCGTGTGCCTCAAAGCTCATATATCCTGCTGTATTAGATTTATTGATGGACATAATGAATATATATTAAGCTCACAAGAGTAGATATTCGATGATATTAACCTCACTAGATTAATAATGGATAATGTCGCGCTGACAGGTACACATATTTATGAATTTCATCTATTTATCTGTCTTCCCCCGGATCCCCACCCCACTTTTGTGAGAACGTCAATTTTCTTTCTGTATCCACCCCTGAGTAATATTACTATGAAACGATAATAAAAGAAGCCTTTTACATTGTGTCTGTAGACTTTTTATCTCTGCTATTCTGAAGAGAGATTCTTAACTTTAAGAATTGTTTCTTGAAGTATGCATATAATATGCATAATATAAAATTTATAACATAGATTATATATAATATTTATATAATATATATAATATAAAATATATATGTTGAAGTAAGGAGAAGACAAATCTACATTTTTACGCCTGCAAGCCTGTTTCGAGATATCTCACTCTTCAGGGGATCTTTCTAGGGAAGTTTACTGTATACTACGCTCTACTCTTATGGATAGAGCACTGTTATACGAATAAATCGAACTACGAGTATTTTTGTGTAATATATAAAGTTGTGCTGTATGCAGTGCAATTGTGGGTTTAACCCGTTCATGACTCTATCTCGTCGATTATCGGGGTTAGTGAGTGATCATGTTAAAAAATATCACTTATGATTCGTTTGCTGATGTTATTAAAAGTACTCAGCTTGTTTTAAGAGTTAATAATTTTGTACGTTTAAGAAATGTGGAAGAGGTTAAGGAGATAGAAGGATTTTGTGTGATTTGAAACTGTTAATGATACAACACATGCAATTTGTTAACATATCCAGTACATATGATAAAGATGAAGTTGGATGACTTGTGATTTTTCTATAGTCATAAACTGACCGTTTCTCATTGATGTAAAATGGGCGTTGCAGTTGCATGATTGTATGTAACCAAATGAACCAGCCAATAGCCTAAGTATGACGTAAACCTGCATCCGTTTGTGGATTCTCGACATAGGCAAAGGAAATTTCTTTTTGCCACAATCACCTCAGAGGCCGCTCGTGAGTCCAGTGTAGTAATGCAATACCCAGGGAAAGTGGGGCTTCTTGACCGGCATAGTCGTCTGTGAATGGGGATAATAACTCGCATAATAAAACAGGGTTGTCAGGGGGACCTTAATTTTGATGCTTTTAGACCCAGACTAGGAATGTCATGAAGAACAAGATAATAAACTCCTTGGACTGCCGACGCGATAGCTCATTAGTGGTGAATCTGCACGGCAAGCAGAAAGCTTGGGGTTCGAGTCATGGTCACGTCAGTGTGCTAATCCACTTTCCTTTCAACATATAATAATACATGAAATCGAAGACGTTATTAATGTATCTTTCATCCCATGTCTAGGTCAGGGTATACCTAGGGGTACAAGTTAAGACATTAAAGGGCAGTAAACGTGGCATCTTTGACATGTGTGTAACTGAATTTATCAACGAAGAAAAATTCTTGTTTAATGAAAGCTAAATCACAGAGCAGGAAGGCACCGGTTTCACACATGATCGAGTCGCGTCCGCAAGATATCCTTTTTCGTTGTAACACCAAGACTTTGAAATTTGTCGTTGACCACTGCAATTTCTTATACTATTATTTGGAGCACAAGCAATGCTTCAAATGTGTCCATTTTGGGATTAGGACTTGAACCTTTACATCCTACCTTGTTTTTCAGACACAGTCTGTTTCGTGTAAATATTTGGAATTTCTGTGCACAGATTGTGACTGTACACAGAAGATCTTTCCTCTTTCTATTGTAAAGTATTTGCTGAGTATTATTAAGCACATATTGAGCAGTTAACAAGTATTTACCTTTCACTGACCGACCATTGACCAAACGTATTTGATAATTTCTCTCATTTGCCCGTCAGTGGGTTTCAGAGTGTGTCCATTAATCTGTTACTGGTGCCCATTGCTGTTGTTATGGAGACAGTTTAAAGTCTACTATCTTTTGTGGCTTCTTGTTGGATTCTTTAATGAAGTTGCTTGCTGCAAATCCTGTGGTCATTAAAAGCATGAAAATGGAAATGGTGTAGACAGGCTGCATCGAGAGAATCGGTAAGGAATGCTTAGAGGTAAGATAATAACACCGGTGAAGGATGTACTTAGGGAAGCTAATGAGAGGATAAAGTTTGCAGTATAGCAGAACTAGAAATAAAGCTAGAATAAATTTGGTTTTCTAGTCCGTGACTCGAGAGAGCAGAATGAATAAAAATTCAAGCGTATTAAATTCAAGGACTAGGCTCCATTAAGATGTTTTCATACTCAGTAACTTCAGAGAAGCAAGATGAAGGAGTAGACTTTTACGGCATAGTAAATCCATGAAAAGTTATAATTAATAAGACTTTATCGCCACTGAGAAGAATTCTTGTAGGCGAGTAACCTCTCTAACCATAGTAGTGACAAACAATGACAAGGTTCTTACTTTGTGCACAAAGAAATCAACAAGGAATTAATAAAGTTTCAATGTTGTCTAGATAATGAGACTTCCTCCTGACCGGCTGTCGGTAAGCAAGATAAAAGAATAAAGTTCACGAGGATTGGGAAAAGATTTAAGAGGCCTTTCTGTTCCTTTTTTTGTTTATAGCTAATGAATGTTGTTTGGGAATGGGAGGGGTACTTTCTTTATTTTGTTCTGCTTACTACTCTTCTGTGATTTGATAGCCTTGTTTACACATACTCTCCATAGACACGACGAAGGGTTTGGAACCTGATTTTAACATTTAATAATAATGATATTAGAGTAAAGCGCTTGTAACTAGCACTCAGCCCTCGATACCTTTTGTTTTAGTCTCACAAAACCCTCCAGTGAATAGAGGCTTTCTGTTTTTCTTATCTTGATCAGAGTAGTGACATTAAAACAGTCATTTGTGTTATTATTTGTTGCTATATGAAGAATGCCGCTGTGACAGGGGATGAAGCAAGTGCCTAGTATGTAAATATCAAGATTGACCGTCTCTCCAAGGTCATAGTTAGGTATCGTGAACGTTTTGTCGAAACTGTCACCAGTAATGCTGGCTGGCATTGGATATATACAAGAGGTCATCTCCAAACAGAAGGCCTCAAACAAATGCTTAAGCGATGACTTGCACGTGAGACCGGAAAGAGATTAATGGTCTTGTCGTCGACAGAAAATAGTGTATGTGACAAACTGACAATGGTAGCATTGGAGATATTATTGTAACATATGACAGAAACTGTTATGACGTAGTTAAAAGCTAAAATTGTCAAATGGTATTTTGAAATTGAACATAAGGTCATTTCTGCTGCATGCCTTGTCTTAGCTAGTAAAAACGAGTTTGATGTAAGTATCCTTGGTAGTCCACTAAACTCAAGACCTATGCTTTTTTAGGCATGATTTCTTCGCTAGGATACCGCAGAAATTTATAGATACTCTGTCTTTTAGCTTTTGGGAGCTAATTGACAGGGCACATATCATATTTTTGGCGCCTTTCATCCAAAATACTTAGATCTGAAAATTCAACTTACACATATACTCCAAACAACGGATGTTTTCCTGTGTTTTGCTGTTGCAGTGCCTCCTTTAGTCAACCTTAGATAGGACAAGCCCCGAATATAACAATTCCCTGTTATATGTTTATGCCTATAAACCTTTTAGAAACTTCCTCGTTTGATGTTGCCATTGATCAATTTCTTATTCCGCAGCTATTGTCATCGTTTGCCGGGATTAATTACAAATTTTCACGCCTCCACGAGACTTTCGCAGTCAGATTTTGAATCCAGGTCTTTTAGCTTGGTAGGGCAGTTGAACATGTGATCGACTGTATGGTGCTCGTCCCACAGTCCAGATAGTTCCGACACGGTTTCGTCGATTTTGTGACAGTAGCTGTTGAACAGCTGACGTCCTGATAACAACTGAGCCAAATTACATTTTGGCTTTCCCAGTAGTGACTCCTCCTTATCGCTAATACCACCTTGGAGTGGATATCCACAAAGACTATGTCCTTCTTGTAGCCTTGGATTGCGTACATTTTAGCAACTCGTGTAGCCTTTGCGTTGGTTTTATTTGTCTTTACGTTCGTGTTTCAGGGATTTATGAACTATTTGCTTAATTAGGCCATCGGAATGCTCCTTTTATGAAAAACTCTCAGTCTTTCTGTAAGTGCCACACAACTTTCAAATGCAACTGATGCCTCAGACTTTATCCCACCGTGTCGTTTTCCCAGGAGTTTGAAGCCTCAACCAGTTTACAGAAAGAGGAATGTAGCTCTACGTAAAAGCCAGGCTTATTCCATTTTACTAAAACTGCCAATTTCCATAGTGGTACCTGCTGCTTGACACATTGCTCTAACTGGTTTGTGGAACCTTCCTCGCAAGAGCTTCTCTGTTTTTTTGCCTGTAAGAATATACAGTTAAGATAGCAGTGGTGGCCTCGCTGCTATATTATCATTAAGATACAAAGGTATACCACAATGCCAGAAATTGCTAACTGGTGGTAGGTGTATCGCTAAGAATACATCCAGTTGGAAAACAGCCTAGGAGGTTCTTCTCAAAGTTATGTATGTGACATTGGTTACTGGTTGAATGTCATAAAGTGAGATAATGAGAGTCTCTTTGAGCATAAATATTTCTCGTTTTTTCAAATATTGCGAGTGCACTTGTCCGCCAGCATTGATAGACGCTGTTGCTGTGAAACCATTATAATTTATCTTGATATTAAACATCGTAATGATGGTTAATATTCCGTTAATATTGTTAAAGAAAGGCAGTTAAACTGTTATTTTAATGTTCCTGATAAAGTTGATGTAACACCAATCGATTTTTATCGAGACTTGTGCGCACGTGTACAATTGCAGTTTCGGCAAGCCATTGGGTTTTGCATTCCTTGGAGGGAATGCTGAGCTCGATGGTTATTCAAACCGAGGCCAAAGGGCTTTTCCTGTGACGTAAGGACAGTCGGTTCCTTTGCACCCGGAAATACTGAGTATTGATGACTCGTGTAAAGTTTAATCACATTCGGGTGATGGGGAGCACTTTGGTGGTGGTAGATGAAAGTTAAGTTGGATTTCAAGACAAGGCTATTGTACTTCAAAACGCTTACTGTACTGTACTGCTTACTTACTTGACCGTTCATGCTGAAAAAATGTGTGCTGAGTTAGCTCTTACCTATGATCAAATATCAAGTATGATCAAGTATGTAAGGAATGTGCCATTATGCTGCCTGAAATTCTTATTCCATTCCAGACCTTTGAGGGCAGCTGTGCCGTCTACATTATTGTAAACTTGTGGTGAGCCATACGTTTGGTATCGATCAATATTTAGGCAAGTGGAATTACATAGGTGACACTGAGGCTTACTTTGCGAATGTCAACATTTAACATTGACAATTCCTCCTCTATAAGCAGGGACAAAGGGCACGTGATACGTATTTAGTAAACATTGAGCTTTCAGTATCCTTCGTATCTTTTGTTCATGCATAAAATTGAGCTAAAAGTTTATGCAAACTGCATATGAGATGACATTCAAACACCTCAACATATAATGAATTGCCATGCGTATCCCGTGAATTTTACCATGAGTGCCGGTTGAACTTATCAGTGGGTACCCAACTCTTGCCAGGTGTAAAGTGTTGTGAGTGGCGGTGTGTCAGTGTTTGATCTCAGAGGTTTTCCTAATTAAATGTCTGAAGAATGCATTGGTAATGGAGCAAGCTGTGTTAACTAAGCTTGCCTTCTCCAACTACTGGTAGACGTGTCCCTTTTCAAGTTACGTCTGGTTAGGACTGGAAGGTTTTGGTAAGCAGGCCGTTTTTACATTGTTGGTAGTTCGGGTTCGAGGTGTGGTAAAATGCTCCCTAGAACCTTCTAGTTGGCAATTGTCGCAGGACATGGTACGATTAGTCTGCAGAATTGTAGTGTCGTGGAGCTAGTATATAACTATAATCGCAACTTAATCGCCCTTTTTGAAGATAACGGTCCACACTACAAGGCCTTAGTCATACGACAGATTAGTCTGGAATCCAATTTGATTTTAATTCAGCACGATTGTCCCCTATTCTTTTTTTAACAAACGCCACTGATGTTAGGACGATCAGTTATGCTTATCAATATTCCTGTAACATCCAGCAACAAACACTGACCGTTGCATCCTTAAAATCATAATGTTTAGTATGATAGTAATTTTCCATAATACAATTTAGTATACGAGGTGTCATATCTGATGGGTCTTTTTTTGTTTTACACCCACACATTCCATCTTTGCTCGCATCGATTTCAAATATCTACTTTTATCCAAGTGTGAAATGAATTATCTTGACTCATAAAATATCATATAGAATTACATTACTTCAATAGGTTGATATTCAAGCTTAGATAAAGGGAGTTAAGAGTTAAGAAAACGTAATTAGCAAAATTGTAAATATAACTCTTTTTCTACCGGCAATATTGTTGAAGAGTGTATCCGGTGGAATTTGGTATTGAGTATATATAAAATGATCATATACATATGACATGCTGTAGTATGCTTTATCTTTGTGTTCACAAAAGGGTAGACAATTTCCTGCAGTTATTATACTGATATGCAGCAACATTGATATCTACAACAGAAAACCGCAAACCTCAAGTGCAGATAAATTTTGATTAATCAATTCTTCTGTTTGCCACAGCTGGATTCAATGCATTATACTAAGGAAACTGTCCTGGTAGCCAAAGCTCCATATATATATAAAACTCAAAAAATACACTACTTCATTGACGTTTCGATTTTATCTTCATCAGAATATAAAATTCGAGTAAAATATGAGTATTCTGATGAAGATAAAATCGAA
>JANTCA010001715.1:0-11817 GCA_024741275.1 Chironex yamaguchii | reverse complement strand
CTTTTTGATGCTGATTGTCAGCCCGAACTCCTTGCAGGCACTGGCGAACTGACTGATCAGCCTTTGAAGGCCTTCCTTCCACCTCAACTGCGGTGTCTCTGTTAGAGTATACTTACACTTAATTAGTAATATTGCTAGTTAGTTATTGAATATTTTTTCCCTTTACAATGTTATGTGTCCCAGCATTGCATCTCCTCGAATTTCTCCGTGACCTTAGACATGAATCACAAACTGTTTTAATCTCCGACCAGATCTCTATTTACATCTGCATTCTTTTGATTCTCTTCTGACTCGAAACATCATTAGTAGCATCATTTGGTGTGTTCAAGCATTTTAACTCAAAAGAATGCAGATCAAAGTATGTTGCTGAATTATACAACAACTGAAATTGCGAGTCCACGGACCCTTTTTTCACTTTCGTGCACCGTAGAAAACCAACTTCCTCAAAGAATGTTAAACTCTATGTCGATCTCCATAGTCACGGCTATTTTGTCCTACGACTGATAAGAGAGAGATAAAGTTTTTGTTTTGCTGTTGAAAGGAATAAAAACACCGTTTTGTGTGACAAACACGGTGAAATCGTATTGAGTAAAGACAAAGGTTAATGAAGATCTTGCATTTCAATCAAGGTGAACGGACGGTCTTAAGAATTCATTCCATCTAAATTAGTAATACTTAAAGACCTGAGATGGTAAGCGAACAAACATTTAATAACGACACGGCGTCAGATCAGAGGAAGAGTTATGACAGTCATTTTCTCTGTAAACGACATCTTAATGAAATGAAGACGCCCTCTCTCCTGTAGTTACTATTCAAAAGAAATTCGATTGGCTTGTCGGTACCATACAATACAAAAACATTACCGTACATAACTTGCAGCTCAGTGAAGTATGGAATTTGCTAAATCCGTCGGACAAAAGTTCGGTGAGAGTTTAGATGCTGTTCCCATGTTAAGGAAAATCGTTCGAAAGTTTAGCATGTCAGGAAGGCAACTCCGAAGCGTATCGTTCTCAAAATGGTGTAATCATATCCTGCATGAGGATTTGATTAAGGAAGATACCATAGGACAGCAGTTTAGCGATGGGGTGAATCTTATTAATTTGTACCAGAAATTGTCAGGAGATGCTCTCAGCGACTACACTGATAACCCTACTAATGACGAAGAAAAGCGGAGAAATGTCGAAATTGTTCTTCGAGCGATGGATTACCACTCGATTCCTTGCGACAAAGTTGGTAAGTATCAGCTACTTGATCAGTTGGCTACGGTTACCTTTACCAAGGAGTATAGACAAGATACATATCGAATCAAGATTTAGTTTCAGATTATTACTTTGCTATGTAAACATGTCGATAATTTCCCTTTTTCTTCTTGATAAGTTTACTATTCCACTCTATTATGATTGTCAAACATACCAATACAAAGAATATCCGAAGGTACAATCGAAAGCAGGAGTCTATAACATCTGTGGCATCGGTATTGAGTTTATGTAAATCCACTCAAATTAGCACCTGAATCGACGAATTACTATAAACCCGCGTGCCAAGACTGAAAAAGACATGCAAGCAATCGTAAAGTGCCAATTTAAGCACAAAAAAATTCAGGCGTGCAGTAAGTGAGGAGGAGATGAGAGAATTTCAGTGTAAACAGTAGTAGTTAAAGGAAATATGTTAGAGAGATCTTTCACCTAATTAAATATCGAGGTTAAGGTTAAATAGCAAGTGTAATGCCGTGGTGACCGTGTCAAGAATGAATACTGACAATTTCAACTATGATATTTCCCTGAGCGAAAGATTAACGGAAAATAGAAGGAAATCTTGTTACGCAGATGACTTATTTTATCGTAAGCCTTTTTTGCGATATCAGTTCAAACAATAAAGGTCAATGATAGTTCTTCAATTTGAACAAATGCCAGGTTGTTGATCTATATTTATCATTTAATTTCTGGCATCAGTGTGCCTTTTAGTGGGTTTGATACCCAAATTCTTTTTGTTTTGGGAGTGCTATTATCTTTAAAGTCACTGAACATAAGATCACGTAATAATCGACAACTTTTATACCTGACTGACTTTCACAGCTCATTTGTACACCAAACGTCGTTTATTTTCATCAATCCTACTCGACTTGAATAACATGTTTAAAAGATTTGATGACATACAAAGTTTTTTTAAGAACCTGTGCCTTGTGAATAGGATTTTCACATTTGATTAAGCAGCTTTGTTCAAACTGAAAACAGGAATTTTAAAACTTTGTGTTATTTCATGACTTTGTGCTCATGAAAATCCAAGTGGAAGTTATACGTGAACCAGTTATGTTCGCAAGCCTTGTTAACTCGTAAAATGTTTTTGCTGAAAGATATTCCTAGCATGTTACACATGCATTCGGCAGGGACGAGATAACGATAACAGTTTTATCTTCAAAGCAATAGATTTCTTAAGTCTCTAGATATAGAAAACATATCAGAAGTGTGTGCGGGAGGGGTGAGGGGTGGGGAAGCAAGGAAAAAGGAGCATAAAACCCCACCCATATTTTTATGAAAATGCCACGGCCTTTGACGATGTAGCAAAAATTTATTTGCAGCATAGTCAGCCAGAGCATCAAATTTGAATATTCAAGACTTTTAAGAGTTACGTTTTAAAGAGATGATTTTGGGATTTTCCACAAAATACATTAATCCTCAAAAGTTTCGGCACCACAAACTTTCGGACGAAGAAGTGTCCGAAATTTTGTAACGCCGAAAATATCATTATCTCCGCTTTCTCTGAAAGTTTGTAACACCAAAACTCTTGGAAAAATATTTTTTTTGTATTTCGATTCACAAGCTTTAATTGGCACGAAAACTACTTTAAGGTGTTTTATGAGTGCATAAGATGCCTTTGTAATTTTACGTAACGTGCAAAATAACTTCTGTCAATGTTTCCAAATTTTCTAAATTTCAAGAACTGTCACTTACATCGAAAACCAAAGAACCAAATAGAATTAAAACCATCTTTTTCATTCGACTTAGTCTCTTTCATTTGTCTAAATCTAATCTATACAAATAATTTCATCGTCTTCGTCATCAATTAGCTGGTCTTCCTCTTCTTCATCTGCCTCAAAAGATTCCGAATTTCCTCCAAAATTCTCGGCTTGAAGGTTCAAAACTGCCTGATCATAAATTGAGAGGTCACTCGTGGTATTGTTCTCGTAATGTGTTTCAATTATGTTCTGAAAGTGCTCAAGAATCTTCCTCTTGCCATCCTCGATCTTCAACTCGACTCCCAGCATAATTTCTAATTCTCCTTTATGTATTGGGGAAGGTCGATATTTTTCTTCAAAAACAATGCCAGAGATTTTCCCTCTTCTCTTCAGGAAAAAACAGGCAGCCCTTGACAATTCATTTTGAATGTGTCCAACGGTCTCAGCAATCAGTTTATCTCTGCTTTTTATCTTGCATGCCACTGCGTAAGGGTCGTGCATCAATGCAATCTTGTCCTTTTCGTTCTCTACATACAGTCTTTGTCCTTTTTTTTTTGACTTTTCCACGTTGTTTTCCGTAAAAATGCCATCCTCTACTGCAATTTTTGACTTAAATACAGACTCCATCTTATCTATGTAACCAAGTTTGGAACATCAATCCAAAACACAGCTGTTTCTTTTATTCTCTACTGTGCGAACTCTTGTATCCGCGATTGGTAGTTTTTTTACAAGAAAAAAAAATTTGACCTGAACATTTTGTCCGAACGTTTTGTCGGAAATTTCGAGAAATATGTCATAAAGTATTTTCACCGAATCTTTTTCCGCCGAAACATTTGGGGATTAATGTATCGCATAGTACAAAGAGAAGTAAAACATCGCGTCAACAAAACAGTAATTGTAGTCAACCTAATTATCAAAAAGCGATGTTTATTCAAGCGATTATACGAAGTTAATCAAAAGATATAAATTGTGGAGAACGGTGAAGAAAACAAGCGACCACAACCAGACAACTAGCTCTAGCTGGCTGACAGTCATTTGACTACAGACAAGGGATTGGGACCGAAATACTTATTCTCCGATAGGACTTGAAGGCATCGTAATAGCACAATTTTTCGGCAGCTATTACATATCATTGGGAGTTTCGGGGTTTCACAATTGCATAATGTCCTTTTCTTGCTGTGGGCCTGATGGGTAATTTTAAAGTAAATAGAGAAATCTAAAAAATATTTTGAAAAAACCAAAACTATATTCTTTTACAACAGGATATTTTCTACAAAAGGAGCATTTTTTTCCTTTAAACATGGCATTTTTTAACTTTTTTTTAAAATGTAGGGGCCTAGGGCAAAGCATAGACCGAACTGTCACCAGGTCCTTTTACTAAGCTCTTCCTGCGCTAAAGATAGTATATTGGATACCCTTGGAGAATTTGTTCGGTCGTCCACTTGATAGTATTTGTGACCGACCGTGATAAAGTAACGGAGTACGTAGAAATGCCGCTTTCTCGCCTTTGGATGCAAAGATCGGAAAAGATTGCAGCACGATGAATCTGTGTACTTAACGAATTGTAGTGCATACTGTGATTCACACACATGATTTCGTTTCCATTTTTGCGATTTTGTGAGATTCGGCGTTATCCTCTGTAATCAGGTACACCACTCAAATATCAGTATTTTAAAAAGTTGCTGCTGTGGTTTTCTGTGCCTGTTTTTTTTTCATCCAGTCTTGATTGTCCTTTTGCACTGCAGTTTGGCGTATGCACAACACTAGTACTACATGTGCATCCCGTGTCTCTGCTCCTTCATGGCATAGCAATATTTAGAGGTACAAACAGTGGTTCGCCGCTGGTATCTGTCTTGGATTGCATGAATTAGAACTGTCTGCACGCCTTGCAAGTTTTACTTCTGAAATGGCACAGATTCGATAAATTATGAATATTACTACTCGATGAAGGAGTTATTAGATCTTGTGCTAATCCATCATGCCACATCATCAAAAGTAACACATCTCTAAATTATCAATAGATATTATTAGCAAGATTTTAAATTTATATATTCGTTTGATTTTTAATAAGCGATACCATTTTTTATTTCTAGATTTTGACGCTATTTTGCGAGGGAATGTCAATTCGATCATTGATATCTTGTGGAGTTTGTTTATCCGGTTTCAACTCAATATCAAATTTGGAGGTCAAAACCTCAGAAGTGATCTGTCAAATTTAGTTTTGATCTGGGTACAGTGTGTCACGTCCGATCCATCCATTGGAAATCTCACAACCAGTTGGACGGATGGACTGGCATTTTGTAAACTCCTTGCAACACTCAAACCCTATTCGATACCAGACGTACAGTATTTGATTCCAGAAAATGCAGAGGAAAATTTAACCAGTGCATTTTGCAAAGCAAAGGAATTATTTGATATACCAATATTGCTCAACGCTAGTGACCTAGCAAATAACCATACAGATGAACAATGTATGGTGCTGTATTTAACGCATTTTATGAAAATGGGTTCCATAGGTGAAACATGGACGGTGAACATGCTGAACAGCCTAAGTTCGGAAGTCGAGATTAACAGTTTGGCAAAAAATTTAAATATGGGCATTTTGTTTCATAAGTTGGTAAGCAAACTTGTACCAGTTGAAATGTCAAGTAGTGAAAACAACGGTACAAACAAAGCTCGCATTGAATTTTCAATCAATGTTGCAAAACAGTGCCTCGGAGTAAGAGATTTGATCAGCGTGGAAGATTTTCAAGATCCTAGTTTGCCTCGTGTTGTTCTCCTTGCTTACCTGTCGCAATTTCACGACGTTAGGACAAGAAGGAAAAGTCTTTCCGCATTTCATCGGAGCGAAACAACTGGAAGTCTTTCAACACAAGTTATTGCTAACGGAAAATTAAGTCATGATTTCTGCTCTAGCGTTGAGTCCCAGAGTGATTCAGTTTTGGAGGTTTCCGGGCCCTATACTAACCCAGAGCCTGGAACATACGTCATTAAGCTTTTTGACAGTATTTCATTGGATACAAAGTTCCCTAGTTTGGATAGCTTAAACAAAGATATTTCCACTGTTTCTGTCAGTGGTGATGGGTTGACTGAGGGCTACGTCGGGGTAGAGACTGAATTTTGTATCGCAACGGGCAGTGTGAATGCCAAGGTGGAAGTGTCAGTCGAGGATCCCAAGGGTGTCCTTTCGAAAGCTAATCTTCAAACTGCCGAAAAAGGAAAGATTATTGCCAGCTATATTCCCAAAACAGCGGGAGTCTATAAAATCTATATATTCCTGGACGGTCTTCAGGTGCAGGGCAGCCCTTACGAGACAAAAGTTAGACAAAATGATGAGCCAGTGTTGTCCTTACCGGAACCAGCTCCAGGTATGATCGATTCAGTTTAGTATGATTTGCATTTAAAATAGCGGTGTTACAGATAAATTACCTGCTTAAACAAGCTGCCTATTTGTATGAAATTATAATTGTACCAACGTCTGACTCAAGAGTTTAGGAAGTATACTAGTGATTCGCTAAATAGATATATTTATAGATCCGTATGATAAGTAGAAAAGTTTAAGGAGAGGAAGGAGGGAGTAGAAGAATGCTAGATAAGAAGCAATGGTAGTGATGTGGTTAGTCGAGTGATCTAAGTACTTAACTTTGGATTCAAATGCCTTGGATGTAAAGGTCGTGGTTCCAGTCGCATCCAATCATGCCATACTAAGGGTCACTAGCTCTCTGTCAATTCAGGCATATGCAGTGATGAGGTGTAGTCACACTGAGAGGAGGGGTCAAAGTCGCACTATCTAGATTGGGCATAGGCCTATTAATGCCCCCTTCATTAAATACAGGAAAGTCTAAGTTGCAAAGATAGCAAGGGCATGGATGTATAAAGTAATCGACTTATCGATCGATCAATAAATCGCTGTATTATTCTTCAACTTTCATCTCGCATGATCTTATCCCATCAAAACATCTTTCATTTTTTGATCTTAGAAAACTATTCGATATTTCATAGTTCATTATTCGTATTGTTGTTGAAAGGTTACATGCAAAGAATGGTTCATAAATCAATAGTGCTGTGACTATTGAACATCACTAGTAATATATAAAATTTACCACCTTTCAGGAGAAGAAAACAATTCATCCCCAAATTTTCGATCTACAAGGCTTTAGGCATTCACCTGTGAACAATAAGCCCAAAAGGCATATGACACATATGAGTGACTAGGGACGCTTGCTTGACAAAAATGCTAGCAAAATGCATAATAGAACACAGCTTTAGCTTAGATTTTCCTTATCAAGCGCCCTGAATCCGCTACCCAATCCCTTGATCCACCCCTTTTTGGATCTGTCTAGCTTAATACTATAGCTGTTGTATCTTTCTTACTTTTAGATGGTAATCAGTTCTGTGCAGTTGGTGACGTGTACAAGGTAATTATAAATTGTCCACTGGGAAATGAATCTGATTTTCAAGCCAATTTCTGCTACGAAGGTCAGCAAGAAGGTGAACTACAAGTCGTTAAAATGGGCGAGGGAACGTACATGCTAAAGTTCGTTCTAGACAGAATTGGTGAATGTGAGCTCTTTATCTATTACAAGGGGAAAATTCATTCGCAGTGCCCAATATTGTTAATAATTTGTGATCCTCATCAGTGTGTTGCACATGGAGATGGCCTGCAGAGGGCAAAAGTAAACCAAACCGCCGTCTTTGAAGTTGACGCACGCCAGGCTGGAAGCGGGATCTTTAACATGACCATAGATAATGCTAAGGACGTTGAAGCCAATGTTGTGGAATCTGGTCCTAACTGTTACAAAGTTTGCTATACGGCTAAACATGCTGGTGAACTCAGCATTAATCTATCATACGCTGGTGTTCCTATCCGTGGTAGCCCATTCCACGCTATAGTTGTTAATCCAGCTGCATGCAGAGTTGTTGATCATCAATCCAAACAGTTGATTTTGAATCAAATGTATACTCTCGATGTCCATTGCGATGAGATGGCTGGTGATGGGCACGCGTCGTGTGTAATTACCGGACCATACGGGAAAGTTGAAAGTACGATGAAAGCAGAGGAAGGAGGCATCAAGAGGATACAATTCATGCCTGAGCAAGTTGGAATTTATAAGATTGAGATTTTTTTTGAAAGTTTTCCTTTAAAGGGTAGTCCGTATTACTTGGAAGTGGTGAAAGACAAGAAAACTAGTTTCCCTGATATGGTGGTCGTAACAGGAGCCACTGAATATGGTAAGTGCTTGATACTGTTAGAAATGAATTTCCCAATGTTAAAATTTCCAACTCACATATGAACGACCAATTTAAGAAAAAAACATATTGAAAGCTGAGAATTTGAAATTGAGTTATAATCACTTGCTACTTTTAATCCTTTGTGATCGTAAAACAAGTATTTTTTCGTATAGATGATTACCAGACTGATTTATTTGACAGGCAAGAACATATAGTGCCATAACACAGAAAGCAACCTCTTTTATTAATGCAACTACTATTGAGACTGCGATAAGTTCACAATAGTCTTGACCATTGCGTGATGAATTGTATTAAAACTATGCAGAAATGTACTTAAATAATTAGACTTGAAATAGCTAAATGGATTGTCTCTCACATTCTGTCATTACCAAGTTGTCTTGTGGAGTTATTTTGTCGAGCAATAGGGTCTTTGAATTATGAAATAAGAAGTGTGAATTTATTTCTCTTCAGCTTATAGGATGCACCAATTGTTATATATGCTCTAATCTTGATAGCAACAATGAACAATAAGTGTGTGTACTGTGCATGTGTTTTGACAAACGGGATAACTTCGCATTCTCCGTCCTAAATTTCCCTCATGTCTCAAGTAACATATCAAGAAAAGTCTTCCGCGGAGTCGTGATTTCTCAGATTGAGCGATTTTGCCGGACTTCTTCAGATATTGAATTTTTTCTCGAATCACCGTGATTCTCTTTCAAAAACTTCGCTCAAACGGGTATTCAGTTTCGGACATTTTGGCGGTTGTGAATTCCATGCGCACTTACAGTGTCGCCGAAATGTCAAAGTTCGGCCAACCACGCCTCCAAATCTTGAAAAACGTGGTTGACTGTTCCTGACAGTAGTGAGACTGCTGATCGGCCTGTCATCTCTAAACCAATATAAATTGTCGAATTTAGTTGACCGCTTGCTCGCTGCGAAGCTACAAGGAAACAGTTCTCTGGTAACATTCCATTCTGTCCTACGTCGTTCCGTGGACTTGACTCCTAGATTTTCATGGTGTGTTCACATGGAGTGCTTCTCATACTTAACCTTTCAAGTCGATTATGACTCTCTGGCATTTATGGAAATGTAGGTTAGAAAATACTTCCTATTCAGTATGTGTGTATAATCGCTGACAAAGGCCAGTAATAATGCAACCAATAATCTGTTTATTTGTCCATTCTCAGAATTTTTTAAACTGCAACCGTGAAGTTTAAAAGTATATCTATGTAACTATTATAAAAGGGTTTTTTCTTCATCATCTCTTGCGGGATAACAAATACACTTACTTTATCTGATATCAAGGACAACCACTACGACCAGCAAGGTATAGCTTCCTATCACACTAGCAATGCAACACAAAATGCAATAACTAAACCTGTCGATCTCTCCCACTCAGCTATTACAAATGAGATAAACAGGATCTTTATCGATGCTGTGGATGCAGGTGAAGGAACTCTACTAGTTGAGACTCAGGGTGATGGTAAAGAAATTGTTCTCGGCACGAAAGACACCAAAGAAGGCACATTTGTAGTCACATACTATCCACAAGACTCAGGCGTGTTCCAGTTGAGTGTCAAATGGGATGGGGTGCACGTAAACGGAAGTCCTTTTACTATTAAAGCTTGTGCAGAAAATGACGGTAAGTGCTACTTAGTCTGCTTCGAAACAGTTTTTTCATGGCTGGCAGAAAAGTCTTCCTGAAAGAAAGAAACTCGAATTTGAAGTGTAGCTTGGCTTGTTAATTATAAGAGGTAGGGTAAATAATAGGTACGCCCAGCTCAGACAGTACTAGCTTTGGTTCATCAGTTTCAGGTTTTGTATGATTGTTATCAGGGTCTTTAGCTAGCATTGAATGAAGATCAAATCCTTCAATTCTGGCATTCCCATCCTCATCCTCGTCGTCATTATCATCGTCATCAGTTGAATCGCAATTTTACGCTTGGCAATCCTATTGCTGCCTAGGTTACACTTCCGTCGAATAGTTAGCATTTAAAGCTCGTCACCCCTGCAATCCTGAATGTAACGGAGGCATTCTTGCTTCTTTGTCGTTTTTTCGTTGACGAAAGTAAGAGGCAGTATATGTGCTGTGCTTCAGCACTCTCCCATCATTAGAAGGTGGCCAAGGAAGATTAGCTATCCTCTGGGGATTGTTTTTGCAAGGAGCTGTACTGGCACAATCTTGCATACTGTTTCGTCAATTTCCTATAAAAGATTACTTTCAAAAAAATTTATACAATAACTTAGAAGTGTCAAACTTCATTACTCTGTATGTAATTATCTCTATTGTATGAATGCGTTTATGATTGGCATACGTAACATCAGTCTATTCGTTAGCCCATATATCCCTTGAAAAACATTTACTTGAAGCCTTTAAATGCCAATTTTTATCGCTTGCTCTGTTTGCAGTGATGGACGCTGCCCCAAAATCCGATGCTAGGAAAGTCAGGGTAATTGGAGACGGTCATGAACCAGGTACGGCTTTATTACATTTTATTTATTGATGATTAGTAAATACATATATATCCTTCGCCAGCATAAAGACTCGAAGCTTTTTTATTTCATTCTGCAGCCTGCATAGAAACCTTGTTAATGAACGCTTCTAGCCTACACGTCAGAAAATGTTGTTAGGAAACGACATCTCCATCCTAACAAAAAACTGTTACAACCAAACTGTTTTGAAAAGTGTAGCTTATTACGGTAACGGAGTTTGTATGCTTTGCCGATTTAAGAAAGAATAAGGGGGTAACTCTGAGAATATACTACTTTGTTGCTTGCTTCTATGGCATATTTCAATTATTTCCAGCTATTGTGGAGGCGATGAATTTCATAAAACTGGACGTCGGAGACGCAGGGCGAGGACAATTAAATGTTACTACAGAGGGTCAAGAAGATGTTTTTATAGGATGGAAGGACAACGAAGACGGAACGTATACTATAACATACGTCCCTACAATGGCTGGGGATCTTATATTCCACATTACATGGGACGATGAGAAGATACCTCAAAGCCCGATAAAAATTTACGTCGAAGAAGGTACGCTGTGATCTACTTATTTACTTTTATTTACTCATAATCTAACACGTTGCCAGCTGAGGAAAGGTTGAAGTTGCTAGATCAGATCAAGGCGTGAACTGGCCATACGTCACAACAAATTTTTCATGAGTGTTACAAAAGAATTTTGGTCGCCGATGTCAATTGACATGGCACAAAATGAAGAAGTAATAATCTACGACGGTGAATCTTTGTTTGCTATCCCCAACCGGACAACACCTAATACTGATATTTACTACATCGTCTTTAAGTTGGTACAAGATAAAACATATATGCAGAATAGGGGGAAAAAACAAAAAATTTCAGTGAGTAAAAAAGATGCTACTTGTCGTTTTCTTACAAAGAGTCTTGGCTTTCAGAAAATATGTTGTCCTCATCAGAATATAGAATAAACGGACACTGTAAAAATGAAGGAGGTCTTCTTCACTGAAGAAAAAGATTACGCCAGTCACACTCCCTCACACGCATGTAATATGTAAATACATATGTATATATGCATATACATATATATATATTTGTCAAGAGTGGGCATTACCACAATAGCTGCACTAAGTGGGAGCCGACCGGGCTCGAA
>JANTCA010001714.1:0-11818 GCA_024741275.1 Chironex yamaguchii | reverse complement strand
TTTAAGTATGATTTTAGCGCAATGTCGCAAATTTTCAAGGCGATTTTCAAGTTTTTTACCACAAAAAGATTGTTCAATTGTTTTAAAAATAGAAACTGCAAATTACCTTGAATCTCTGCGTTATCCTGCTAAATAGACTGCTCATGGTAACAGTTTTGCCAATGTTATTTAAGTTTTCTCTTTTCTGAACGCCGAACATGTCTAGAATACTTCCACTAAGTTTTGAAATGAATTATAACATTGAGTTTAGCACGGTTATTTGAGGTCATCATACTGGACAACAGCTTGTTTGCGAAAAGACACCCACGAGGCAGCTCTTGAATATGACCGGAATGCCATTGGAGTTTTTATAAGAAACAAGGACGAATCATCATCGGTCGGACATGTACCTATAGAAATTTCATGTTTTTGCTGATAAACTTTCTAAATGCAGCTACAGATGATAAGCTGGAGGTAACGGTAAGCGGGAAAAGAAAAGGAGAAGTTGGGTTTGTTGTCCCGGCAAATTACAAAGCCATGACAAAGAGCAAGAAAATAGCGAAAATTCATGTTCACCAATTGAATGGAGAAAAAGATAAACATGAGCATTTTGAGCTTCTAATTACAAATACTGATATCATTAAAATAGTTACAAAGTGCTGTGTGAAGACCTAACAAAAAGTATAATTTTTTATCACGAAGGTCACGTGATTGCTACGCATGCCCCATTTCAAACAAAGGGCTCTCTTTGGTGTCAGGTAATTTTAGCGGGAAACTTATAAACCAAACCATGGCGTCGTGTAAACAGCGGAGGAAGTCAGGTCAAACTTGGTGTTTGGCTTTCAATTGTTCAAACGACAAAGGCAGTAACCCTAATCTTAGTTTCTTTAGATCTCCATTGGACGGGGAAAGGTGAGGCCTGCATTATTTTGCGCACAAAAAACCATTTCCAGTCTGTTGTGAGAGTCCAACTCCACACTGCATTTCATGCACTTAGGCCCGATGATCTACGGCGTGATTTAACCTAAATTATACTCTCTGACGTAAGAACTAGTGTTTCTTCTAAAATGGCTGGTAAATACACTTACTGGACTCATTTGCGATGCTGTCAAATGATGATTTTGTGAGAGAAAATTTCCACCAGTGCCATCCCTGTGTGTTTGAGTTCTGCCTCCATATCCATCCTTCTGGGTTAATTAATTCATAAGGCCTTGGCATAACCTACAGTCTAGTAGTAAACATACTTGTTAAATTGATCTGAACTACTCTGTCATCTCCAACTTTCTTTCACTCCTATCAGAGTTGGTAGTCATTCCTTCGCGAGTGGCTGGCAATACACTTGCTGGATTAATGGTGGCCTCCTCCCCATGTAATCTCAGATTTTGTCTGCCTGAGATCAGAGGGATCTGACGAGAGTGAGTCTTCTGGTCTTTCTATTCGGTGACCCTGACATAGCTATCCTTTGTTTATCGTGATTTATAAGAAACTGATTTATTAGGATGCTTCACCCAACTTTCTAATAGAGCAAAAATGATCGATGCAAGGTTTCTAACTCATGCATGTAATTTTTTTTTAAGAATTGCTTTCTAGTGGCATGTGAAAAAAGTAAAACTAAAATTCCATAAATGGATGAAATGAATACTTACCGAAGTCAAATCACTCATCACTAGACATGCCTAACGACAAACGCGTTTCTGACTGGCTTCGTTCCCCTCCAAACAAACACATATATACGGGAAAGTTTGGTAGACTGTATCAATTAATAGCCTAGTATATTTAATTCTTTGGCATGGCCGCCGATCCTTTTTGAAACTTAATCTTTGTTCGTGAGTTAGCTTTCTATTTTGTGCTAATAATAAAATTATTTCTGAAAAACCCAATAATACTCTGTTCAAATCTCTAGCTTTTACCACATTAGATTTCCTAGTTACGAGGAAACTTGCTTGAAGTAATCAAATCTAAAAATGATTAATTTGCCGCTGGGGTCGTATTGTTTTAACTGCACATGAACAATGAAAGCTTGCATCATAAGCCACACTGAAAGAAGGGCAGCCCTAATCAGAAAGGTTTATGATTGACTGTCAGCTTGAGGCTTAAGTGTCTTCACAGCTTTACAGCATGTTAAAAGATTAATTCGTTACGGCATTGTTAATATTTAAAAAGACAGTTATGTCCATTAAGAAATAGGTGATCAATTATTATCACAATAACCCCCACCCCATCGCTGCTCCTGCTGTCAAGGTAACTCCCTCACGATCCTCTATTCCAAGGTTGTGCATGCTTGCTGATAGCTGTCGCCTGGTCTTGAGTTGTGGTGTTGCTACTGGAGAAGATAGTACTTTGTGAAAGATGCGTAATTCTTCTGAGGCACGGCTGTGGAACGTTAGCCAGTTCTTGTCTCTTTGACTATTTTTAGAATCGGCAGTTTGGTGTTGATTTGATGCAACCACAGACCAGTCTTAAGCAGTCATTTAGTGCACTGTTGACTTTCGTACAACAGTAGTTATGGCTGCAGGCAGGAGAGTATTACTCTGACAGAGAAGCAGAGTGCGAATGCAGAGTATTAACGATAAGCGAAGTTTGCTCATTTAAATGGTAGCTGGCAGGTCTTGTTAAAATACTGTAGTGACCAACTAGTCGTTACAAAAGTATAGATTACATACTGTCTGAATGTCGGCCAGAGTCACGCCGAGGTGCTTGAGATAGGCTTTCTCGCCTTTTTTGTTGACATTCTGTTTGTAGTTTGCAAGACTGTTAGCAAGATGGAACATGCTACAGACAGTTATGCTATTGTTGAGCTTCAGTCTGTAGTTATAAAAATAATCAAAAAGTTGCTTTTCTTTTATATAAGTGCAGTGATCAAGCCTTCTAGAGCAAGAGTAGAACAAGAAACTAAGTTAGAATGAGCTTAGAGTAACTTGCCTCTGAGGTCACCTTGTTATCGCCTTTAAGAGTAGACCACATGCCAGTCAGCATGTGAAGACGTTTTAGACAAGTCAGTCATGATATATGTGGACAAAAATACTCAAAAATTGAACTCGTCTTTGTACTTTGATTTCACATCATCTCTTTACACAGGGTTGCAATGACTGTTTAACTGATCTTCATTCTCAGATATTTGCCTCTGTGATGATTCTTTGTAAGTGTTAATCTCTTCCTCTTGTTATTGCAGGATGCATTAGTAGAGCTGATGGGAAGGGCAAATTTTGAGGAATTCGGAGGCCTTGTATGGCAACTTAAATTTTGTGAGGAGTTTAGAGTTTAAAGGTAATTGAGGATGTAGGTTATTTGCAAAAGTATTAGTTTAGGGTCTGTTTAGTTTAGGATGTAATGTCGTAGATATTAACTTGTAGTAAAGTAACCATTTTGAATAATTATTGTTAAATTGTTGTATTGATAGATAGATAGATTGATTGATTGATTGATTGATTGATTGATGTGTTGATAAGTTAATAAGTATAATTAATTGGTTGATTTGGGTTTTGTTCAATTGACCATGTGATATATCAGTTAAATTTGAGATGTGCTTACCGGTTTGAACACATTCATCTCCCGACGACAGCGTGATTTCTTTTAGTTATTTATTTAGTCACCATGTGAGAACGATCAAATCAAAATCCAACTTCTTTCAAGATAGTTTAGTGGTCGATCTAAGTCATTCAAAACTTTATCATTTTATCGCTTTCCACCGAAATCATTGCATTGTCCGTTTGGAGAGTTTTATGTGCTGAATCTCGTGTAGGAGAGATCTGGTGAGTACAATTGTAGTCATGGCGAAGCACTTTCAGTACGTTTGGAAGGGACGATGAAATGCAGCGTCAATATTTCGGGTTGGTTGTAAAATAATTAAATTCAATTACATACAACGGGAAAAGTTTACAGCAAACAAAAGAGAAAAAACTTCTTTGATCCATTCAATCATTGCTGCTGTCGATGACCAGTATGCTACCAGAACAAAGTGCTCAATTGCCGTTTGCCAACACAAAGGCCAAGGTAGCAAGTTCCAACTCCCGCAATGTGATGTCAAATCGAAAATATAGATGCCAAACAAGTTCCATTAGGGCTCGTGTTATTTGATCAAACACGTGTGAATACCATCCAATATTAGTGTGTCGAATTTAGTTAAGAATGCAGCCTGCTATTGGATGTATGTTTTGCCATATGATCTAAGCGATGTATTTGTTGTGTACATACTGTAATTATATTGTTTTACTTGTGATATACCTTATCCTTTGTCCTTAAGGCGACCAATTAGCTGTTACATATCGTCTAATCGCTCCTTACTAGCGTGTTGTTGCCTATAATGATGTGGTTATAATTCCTTAAGCCGTGTTCAACTCAAAAGCGAAATTATCACGTATAGAGGATTAGGAGAAGTCAGTCAATGACAAAAAAGTGAAAAAGTGCTCAGACTTGACCGGGATTTAAACCCAAACATTCCTGTTCAGCATGCCATTGTTTCCAGCTCGGCTGGTCGGTATGGTATCTGGCTCGCAGCATATCAAGGTTAGCACTGTCTACCATGGGTAGCAAAGTGAAATATTTAAGTCAGCGTAGTCGATGTTGTGATATCTCATTTGGCAGAGTATCTGTGCAATCATAAACGTGTGGGTCCCGTTGCAGCCATTGCACGTTTTCATTGTAGTTTGATTGATTGTCATTGTAAGGCCAATTAGCAGACCAGTTTAATTAACTGATGGAAGATCAGTTTAAAACAAGCATAACAATAACATGAGACCAGTTTGAAATTACACTGTATCTTTTCACAGTAACTCATTTTGTAATTGTTACTTAAATAGGTAGAATTTAATCACTGCGTTTGTGCTTACTTTCCTATGTGAGCACACGTAGACAGTCAATTTGAACCAAATTGTGAAGTGTCATTTGACATCTAGAGTAATTGCCTCCGGCAGTATTATACAACGTGTGATGGAACATCACAAAGTTTCTCTAATACTCGACATGTAGAATATTTCTTGCGATGTCCAACTAGCCTGTCCAAGAAATCTGCTAGACCCTAAAAGGAGAATAAGTATACTTTTTCAGTGAAGTTGGCATGACATAATTTGTGATCAGAAATTGTAGCATACATTCTGTTATGCTTACAAGTTGTCATTTCATTAGACCCTGTGATTCAAACTGGCCTTACAAGTTAAAAATATGTTGTGCAGAATAAAACGGTTATGCGAGTATTTTAAAAATTCCATGTTCATTCTGGTTAAAGTGATTGGCTTGTAATAGTTGTAGATAGCTAATTAGAGTTTAAAAAACTTAATTTAAAGGAAAAACTCCATATTTTGAGAGTAGGATTAACGCATAGACTAACTAGCATATGTAGAAAGGTAACTAGATATTTCACTATGCTGAGATCACAAATAGTATATTTTGCACCTTTTGTTCACCATATTAACTATTCTATGAGATTACTCTTGTACTTAAGTATTTTCTGCCATGAAATACTAAGCCTTCAGTATTTTCTGCAGTTTTTTGGAAATTAACTATATTTGGACATAACGTTTTCTGGCCCACAAGTCTCATTTAATGGTTTTTTTCAACGATTCTGATTATTGAATTCGTCAGTTCATATTCGTAGGTTTTGGCTCCCCACCATTATCTTTATTTCATTTTTCTGACAAATATTAATCCACTTTTTGCTATTGATGATGCCTTTCCTCCCCATTCTAAACCATCTCCCCTGACAACGCCCCGTCACTAAGCTTTTGTACCAAGAATCAATGATGCTTCTTTTATAAAGAGCGGACTGTAAAATGGTGGAATATCTATTTCGTAATTAGTAAAGTAAGAAAAGCCTCTTCATGAAAACCGACCTATCAATATTTAAGATTATTTTTGTAATAATTCGATCAGACTTATATCAGAAACAAGCTTACAGTGACGGCACAGCAGATCGATGTGAGTGTTGGCTCTGGAGCATGATGCTTGCAATTTGTTTTGGCTCTCTTTCGATGCCGCTTTTGTGGTATTACTCCAATTATGAGTATCAACCGTAGAGCGTGGTTAAGTATAAGCAACAGATGACAGGCTACTGTGAACAACAGCAATGAATCTTTTAAAAGATGTCACCTTTTTCTGAAAGAGAAAATAACCACCTTCACTGCCCTTAAAACAAAAGGTCCGCTTTGTTCAACAATTGCTGGTATAAAGGCACGTTTTACGCAATGAACTTCAAGTCGAAAATTGCGAACGTTTGTTTGTAGGTGTTAATATGTTTTGGTTCGAACCCATGTTTTGCTCATTAATGTTACAACACCTTTACTGGATTTATTTTGCCTTAAAACACTTTTACAAAGGAAACATCAAGCAATATTTAGCTTCTCCAATGATCTAGCGAAAAATTCCACTGATAACCGGATTTGAGCCAGTGTTCCCTAGGTCGTTGATCTCATGATGTACAAACACATTAGCTGCTGCCTTACCTCTACTTCTTACGTGATAAACATCATTATCCATGGAGTACAGTTTATGGCAAACGTTGCCATTTACGGCGCACACTTCACATAAACATTAACATATTTTAAGTTAACATCAGTGCTTTGAATCGATTAGTTTAAATTTCATCTTGAAGGACAAGTCCATATTAATATTGTAAAGGGATTGGGGTTATTTCATACGCTTTAAGAGTGCGGCATTTTTAATGAAAGGTATTAATAATAAGTGCGGGGCGTTGAGGAGAGGAAATGCGGTACTTATCTCCATCAAAATTGTATTTGGACATAAATTATGATCCATATAAACCATCATTTACGCACATTTGTTTATTTTATTACTGAATTTGTTTTATTTGTACATTTATAATTAAAAAACTCCTTATTTTAATCGTTTTTTTCTTCAGTGACGAAAGCTTTACTTTTGCATTTTGTTACTATCTGAAATTCCATAAAAATCTGAGATCAGCAGGCATGCTGATATAACATCTATTTCCCCACGAATTTCCTGCAGATTATGTCTTCCTCGTGCGGTATATCCTTTGCATAACATTCTGCTTTCGATTCCTAATTTGTGGATAAAGTCTTTATTGAGTCATACAGGTGGTTAATCTATACAATTTTTGTATTTTGCTGATTATGTTCCAGGTCGTATTGTTTTACCTCTGTATGATAACGAGATTGGTGGTAATCGTCCTGCCCTGTAGAGACTGCATTATCTAGTCTAACTGGTTGTTAGTGAAGCAGTAGTAATACAGGTTAAATAGTGGTGCATCAGTTTATCAGTGTTTTGCATTATCATTCAATGTGCATATGTGCTACTGTAACATGGTACGTTATTCTTACATGTTGACAATTTAATTAAGGTGTGTAATCTCGTTTTGTTTTGTTAAATAGTGCTACTGCCATCCAATGACCAAGTCCAAATTCCTCTTGATAGACTGTTTTCGAGAAAACGTACCCCTGCCCTCCTTTCAGAAAATTATATGTTAATTTCATGGTTGCCACACGGCCATTTGTCATTAAGTACTTGGGTACTCTCAGTGCCTGGTGCTAGCTTTATATAGAATTTCAGATAGCATTGTCATATTTGTTGGAAGGAACAACTGGCCGCTATCTTGATTCATAAACTCTTGACGATAATTAAAAGGTATTGAAGCCGTAGTAAAGTACTACGGCATACGATCCAGTTAAACACTAGACCTTGTTGCCTTCCTTGGCTTTACACTTAAATCATTGGATGGGATTACAAACATAATTTTTTAGTCATGTCTTTAAGAAGACACAAGTCTTAGACATACTAAACAGTTTGGTAATATGGACTTTTGTATTAAGTTTCAGAAACTGACTTGTCTTTGCTGAATGCCATTGAATGATGACTTCATATTTATATTGGATACCCACAATTGTATTTTATCTGCCTTATTTTCTTTGGAGCACATTATGATCCTTTTTGGTAGAGTCACGAGAAGATATAATTTGCACGTTCCTATTGAGCTGTTTAGCTAAGAAGGTAGGACATTAGATTTGCAATCATGAGGCCCTTGGTCATTATCATTACTTTACCACTTTTGTTGATGCAAGACTACCATGAGCACTTGTATGTAGAACTAGTGCAGACGGCAGTAATGCATGCCTTGCAGGCACAAAATACATGCTGATTGTAAGCATATATACCAATAGACAGACCCCCAGTAATATGAGTGAGCTATCTGGGTTGAATGACGTAGTCTTTCGAGTTTGATAATTGCGTTGTTTAGACTCAGGTCTCAAGTTCTGGAGGTTACAATTGTAAATTTACTTCTCTTCATTCTACAGGACCATTGTTTCTTTGTCTGAAACGCGTGCTAACTCCGATAGTTCGATGCCTTGTAGTCACAAAATACATGCTATTTTTAAGTGTATATGCCAATAGACTGACAAATAATAACAGGAATGGACGATCGCTTATGAATCGCTTAGAGTTTTTCTCTGTTGGTTAAATTGATTGCAAAGAGCTCAGATCAGTACCCTGAATTCGCAGCTTATGTGGTCACAAGCATGACTTGACATTTGTTTGTGAGTGCTTATTAGTACACTGACTTATATTAATCTCAGATAGACTGTAGGACTGGATTAAGCTTTTGTTGCTTATGATTAGACAGCTGAGAGTGACGCAAAGTCCATATAGAGGTCGAAAGGGTGGTCTTATGTTTAGAACAGATTTAAAGGTTTGACTGTGACTACCGGGGCTTCGAATGCGGGTCATACGACTGCAAATCTGGCACCTTTCTGGCTGAACTAAAGGTCGAGAGACTATTAGTCATTCCACCCCAATCGTCTACCCTAATATTGGATGTCTGTCCATCGGTGTTTTCGCTTAAGTGATACACGGTCATGAAATCTGTAAGGTGTAATCGAAAGTGAACGAACAAGTCTTTACATTAGTAAAGAAATAGTACAGAACAGCAAACATAACAATCAAACAAAATAAGGTACATGGATGTTTTGTTTCTGTTGAGAAAGTTGAAGTCTTGAATATCAAGAGACTTTCTTGGAGTTAAATAACATGATAGGAGAATTTGTGTGGCCATAATT
This sequence comes from Chironex yamaguchii, assembly GCA_024741275.1. NCBI lineage: Eukaryota > Metazoa > Cnidaria > Cubozoa > Chirodropida > Chirodropidae > Chironex > Chironex yamaguchii. Next base: position 2,816 of record JANTCA010001714.1, on the reverse strand, counting down.
TACAGACAAAGTTCTGCTAGGACTCTTTCCAATACACTAAAACTTTTACGATTCTTGAGACTGGTGAAATGATAAAATTAAAAAGCTATGCTTTTGCTAATGCCAAATTTAGTAGAATTAAAAGCCTCATCAGTGTTCACACGAAGCATTCGTGTGGATAGCAACTTGAAGGCTGGGGGCTTAAGCAGCCCCAAGCTCTGTAGGAAGTGCATGTAGTTTATTGAAGTGTTATTCATATAACAGGCTATGACCCGTTTATTATTGAAAAGAATGTTATCGCATGATTATGACGAGACAAAGTTATTGGCTCGGATTTTTTCGCATCGACGAAAGATAGGACAGTTTTTTTGCATTAAGATTGGACTTGACAAGCTCAATGGAACGATGGAATAAGGAGAACTTGTAAAATTGACGATGATTTTGTTGGTTCATTACACTGCACTTGACAGAAACAGATCAAAGTTGACATAAATTCACCAAAACACAGGAAAGTACAAAGCTAAGGAGAATTGCGTGATATTTTGCCAAAGCAATAATAGCAGCATATTGTCAAAAGTATTTGCTCAATACAGGATCGAAAACTACTATAAGGTAAGAGCTACTTGAGGTTTACAACAGAAGACAGACGGATGAACATTTCATTTATGGGATTAGAGGTTGTACTGAAGAGGAAAACAAGATTGCGGGTTTAAAGTCTAGAGTCGAAAGAAACGAATGTGTTGCTGTACAATGTGTTATAAAGATTTGGAAGTTTTACTGTACACTGCTGAGAGTTGGATGCAAGTCTAGTAGATCGTTGAAAGGGTGTAAAAGATGACACTAGAGAAGAGAGCTTCCCTAAACGATGCTGATGTTAAAGGTTTGTATTTAAGGAACAGGTATCCACGTTATGACGGTGAAAAAGAAAATTAAGTTTGCATGGTTGATTGTGTCTAATAGCTTTACAAATTCGACTTCGGATTTGATCCAACTATAAGCAACAGTATTAAACTATATTCTATCAGGCTGTTGATTTATCTTTTTTAGCATTGATAGTTCTAAACAACAAGGACTTTATGTACCGCAAAATAAACTTTAAAACAGATGAATAACATAGTTCATTTAGATCAATTTAATACCTGACTGAATTATTTTTAATCTGATATCCATGTGAATACACGATTAGCCTTCTTACCAATTTTCGTGAAAAAGAATTTGAAAATTGTTATAACTGCAGTGGCAAGCTCCTTTAAAATCATTTAATACTTCAAAAGGCATCTATTTGTATAGCTAGAGGTAGTTAATCGGATATTTGAATTAGATATTGAATCGAAGAAATAAGGAGTTTGTTTTAATAATACTGAACTTACTCCGATAATCTTTTTCTTTTTATATTCACTGTTATTATGACTTGTTTTCTTGATTGTCGTCGTTAGTATAGCTGTTGCTATATGTTCAAGACTTCCATTAGCAATTCCACTGCCCCTATATCTGCAGGATGAAAACTGTGCAATTATAAAGTAATTGTTTGAGAATGTTATTTGTGTTTTGAAAAGAGTTAAAATATATTGTATTAAAGCTCTTAAAATATTATTATTATTACTATTATTATTATTATTATTATTTTTATTATTATTATTATTATTTGTATGCTATATCTTCAAGTAGATCACGAATAGTCTCACCAAAGTAACAAGTATCCTCAGTTGTGCTGATGTATAGAGCTAATATTAGGGGAAAAGTTGTAAATGATCAGGGTTTCCGTGAGCCTAACAACATCCATCACCACTACATTTCATTTTAGTAATGGAAACACTCAACCAATGACTTGAGATACCATAACCCCGTTCAGTTAGCCTGTGTTGCCACTTTCCTTTTAACTAACTAGCCAGTCTAAATTCTCTTTACATGATTGTTGTATATTCGTACCCATCTGATGTCATATTCTACACCATTGAGACTCAGTTGTGAAGAATTTCAAGCTAAAAGAAAGAAACTGGGAATATGTTTTGGGAATACCTTGTTACCCTACCAATACAATGTTCTTAGCTAAATTAATGCTCAAATTGACGTCAATAATACTGTTTTAAAGCTTTCAGGCTATCGATTTAAGATGACTCTGTCACATTTAAACAATTCCAAAATTGAAGCATGCCTAGCGTGTGGTACCTATCATCTTTTGGACAAGTCAGGCATTCTACCAAAGCATTTTATCAAGTATTTTACAATGCAACAGTGAAGACAATTTTCTACCGTACATATGTTGTTATGGCGAAGCATCTACTGGACCCCGGTTCATGGTCGAAAGTAGGGATGTCAGGCGTCAGAAAAAACAAAGGAGGCTAAAAGAGAAATAACAAAGGAATCTAAAAGAGAAATAACAAAAGAAGCAAAAAGAGGAATAACAAAGGAAACTCGAAGAGAAATAACTAAGGAAACTAAAAGAAAAGACAGAGGAAGCTAAAAGAGAAATGACAAAAGAAACTAAAATGGAAATAACAAAGGAAACTAAAAGAGAAACATCAAAGGAAACTAAAACAGAAATAATACAGGAAACTAAAAGAGGAATATGTAAGGGAACTACAGAAGAAATGACAAAAGAAACTAAAATAGAAACATCAAAGGAATCTTAAAGAGAAATAACAAAGGAAACTAAAAGAGAAATAAGTAAGGAAGCTACAGAAGAAATGACAAAAGAAACAAATAGAAACATCAAAGGAATCCTAAAGAGAAATGATAAAGGAAACTAAAAGAGAAATGACAAAGGAAACTAAAAGAGAAATAAGTAAGGAAGCTACAGAAGAAATGACAAAAGAAACAAATAGAAACATCAAAGG
>JANTCA010001713.1:0-11818 GCA_024741275.1 Chironex yamaguchii | reverse complement strand
CGATCTTCATAGTAATAGTGTGTCTGACGAGTGCTTTTGGACGAAACTCAGAGTAACAGAGAATCAGTCTCTTCATTTTCTGCTTTTCTGTTATATATATATATATATATATATATATATACAATCTCTTTATATATATTTATATCTGACTTGGATTGTTGTCATTTTGTCGGATTCTTAATGAATAGTCCGTAGAACACAGCAGAAAAGTTGTATGTTACATTTACCCCACAAACATCTTTCTCAACAAGGAGACAAAGAAACTTTAAAAATGCTTCTACAGTGTATTTTACGTTTCGTTTCATCAAATCTGTCACAACTAGGCCAAGACGCCGAAATTTGGAAAATATTTTAACTAATTTTTTTAATATTTCATTCGATTTGGCGACATCTTGTGGCGTAAGCAAGACTTGGATATTCAAGCTCTGGATTAACAATTTTAGCACCTTTCCTGATCAGGATAACTTTCGTTTTATACCAGCCAAAGCAGAATTACAAAAAAAACAACGTCAAGTTTAGTTCTCATACATAAAAACAGTTTTCTAGTCTGCCATGTCTGAACCACTGCCTACCTAACTTTAAGTTGATGTTCAAGGTACTCTCGCCCACTGCATGAGTGGCATGATCATTCGCAGCTGATATCTTCAATATGATATCTTATATTGTATATCTTCAATAGAGATATAAATGCTCGAAAGTCAGACATGCAATCTTCCCCACAAGACATAAAGAACTTAAGCTCCAGAGTCCAAGAGAATGTCATCTTTGTCTGTAATGTAATAAGCTGAGCAAAGACTAACTTTCGCATAAAAAGTCACGGAAAACTTGCCCTCTGAATGTTTTGGATTTGGATAATCACGCTTTATATGTCCTATTTCTCCACAGCCATAGCATCTAGGAACACCTGGTTACTTTTGCTGATGGCCATGAATACCCTAAGAACTTCTTGCTTCACCGTTACCTCGTGGTTGGCCATGGTCACAAACTTTGCCACCTCCATGCCCTCTACTACCCCTAGAACGGCAGAGGTATGACCTGTAATATAAACATTTTCATTTTCATGACCAGCTTTACTATCTGCTTTGTATTTTAAAAAAAGCAACTAAATGATCAGAAACATCAGTCATGGTAAATTCGCGATCAGGCAATTGAGTTATGATTAAAATAAATATATAGAGATAAAACACGTTGGGAAGCAATACTGATAATCTGTAACTTAGGCTCTTTTTCGATGTCCTTTCCCAATTGACGAAGCATTGTGTATAATTCTATATGCTCTTTCATCCCGTACCAGGATATTCGTTTTACGTGATTTTGGAATTTTTATGCTTCATTTCTAGAGGGACGACATTCATATTTGAGCAGTCTGACAGTGATTATTCAGATAGTCCATATTGCAGCAGGACGTGTACACTCATCATGTACGTACTCAATTAGTTCATGAGACACAGTTGGCATAATTATCTTGAGCTATAATTTCTGCCTTTTAACAAAGTTTGCACTTGCTTGAGCATTAGCTTCAATATCTATAGGCAACGCTTCGTCTGCAGTTACTTAATCGCAGAGATCACCTGCAAATAACGTATAGATTAAACAATTTTCAGCCATTGACTCCAATTCTGTTTTGGCAGAGAATATTTTGACGACTTTGATGCATAAATCATCACAGTAGAAATCAATTGCTGATCCAGCGGGAGGTCCTGGGCGTCCGAACCCCTCCTGCTTCCGGCTCTAAAAACTCTTTTATGTCCTTTAAAAGCAAATGACGTTGTGATGGGTGACATTTGAACCTAAGTTTTGTGTTGAAACTTTCTACGTAAATGAGCGTGGAGTCGAAGAAGCTAGCCCTTGGGCAAAGGAAAGTAATGTGTACCATGCAACGCAACCAGCTGAGAGCCCATGGGCGAGGAGCGTCTCACAGCTCTTCTATGCATGAACTCATGTTGCCAATTCCTGTTGAAACTGACGAAATGACCAGAAAGTTAATAGAGAAACATCCACAACATATTTTGCTTCCAATTTCCAGTGACTGATGAATGACACATGAATCTGAATTATGCTAAGCTGCCTCATATTTATAGATTTGAGCTCCTGCTATGATTTAGGCCACTCTTAAACTACTATATATATTACTACATATAATCACTATAAATTGCCAATATTTATGTTTCTGTCCCCTCTATCACCATGACGTATGTAGGGACGACTAGAGTATGCACTTTATACTCTTGTACAAAGAAAGGTATTTAATTTTGTAAGTAAAGTTTACTAAAAGCTATGCTAATAGTTCTGTCGGATTGCATGTAAATGTACTTAATTTTCCAAGAATTTAAATAAGATAGTAGGCTTGCTACCCATCTGGCTTACAACCTTGGGCTAGAATTCGTGTAGGTCAACGTGGCTGACAAGCTTTTAAAAAATAGTGTACAAAACGTACACGGGGATACAGAGTATTTTTATGATACTTCTTGCATCTTAAATTGTGCACACCATGCACAGTTTCGTTTGCTGCTACTATCGTGACAGCTGGCGATAAGTGGTGTTTCAAAAGGTGTGAGCCAATCAGCATGTATTTGCAAGCAAGGGAAGTTCACTTTGTTAATCTTTCAATACTTTTACTTGCCTTTTAGTCTTGGCAGAGTGTATGTACTTCTCATGTTTGGATCTGATGATGAGAGCAGCGTTTCTGTGTTTGGATAAATGTACTTGGTGTGAATGTTTGAGCCTTTCTTTCGGATGCATATTACATTGGAAACATGGCTCTGCTGACAGAGGAAGAGATGGATGGATGGAATTGAGGAGATGACTGACAGGAGCCTTGTGTAATTAAGAACATTGACAAGGGCAAGTGGGAGTGGCCAAAATTATATAAACAGAGTTATCAGGAGTCGCTTGCGATTGCATGGAACTTGATAATGATGATGAGTCCATACAAGGATGCCATTTTCCAGGTTTAATTTGCTTCGAAACATAGTCTTGCGTATTGCCTTTGGTTTACCTCGAGGTTGTCTCAAGATACAAAATATGAAAGCAATATTACTGATGGATCGGTTTTCAATTGTGGTTAATGAACGAATACTTTGGAAATATCTCATCTTTGCTGACTGGATTATTCACTGTAGTAGAAGTGGCTGACGCGCATGCATAGAGGAAGATAGAGATTAACAGTGTATGAAACGATTCTGTAAGGTTCTTAGGGTCGTGTTCCTGTCTCTTCAGTCTCTTTCCTAGGGGCTGTTTACATGAAGTGAGCTAGCCCCCATAACTGAGCTGGCTCGCTAAGGTGAGATCTGTGTGTTCTTAATGATTCTATACAAATTTGTCCTTGCAAACAGTGGGCCAGCCAGCATGGGTGAGATCTTAGGGAAACGTCGGTTGCATCCCCGTCAGGTGAGATAAGAATTATCCATGTAAACGCGATCAGGTAGGCTGGCTCACTTTCATGGGCTAGAAATTACCGTAATACACATGTGGAGTCAATTTGGGCGCTAAGTCAGTTTTTCATCACTGAATCTACAATAGCTAACAATTCGATCTCCATGCAAAACATAGAACGATATCGTTTTCAAAGTGCAAAAAGAGGCTTTTCCACTTGAGTGGGATGGAACTCGTTTTATGTAAACGCCAGCTCATTTATCTGGGCAAGCCCATCTCATGTAAACAGGTACCTTGACGGCTTTTAAGATTATTTCGTTCCTTCTCCTTAACGATGGGCTAGTGTGAATTCTAAAAACTCACACCGGAGCTAAGCCAGTAGTTCCTCGGGTGTACGCCAACATTCACTATAAGAGTAATTATTCACAAAGCATGACGCCCAAATTTGAAACTACAACAAAGACTAAAGAAGACGTGCGTCCAGATTTTTACATTCTATTATGTCAGTACGCCAAGGAGTATAAGTTAGGCTAAATCCACGCCTCCACGCCGTGAGGAAAGCTAACCCCACACCGGAGATCACCGGCCTAAGTGCATGAAATGCACTATTAACAATAAGACCGGGATAGTTTGACTCTTGGCCATTGACAATGATTTGTTTTTATAAAAAAGTCGACAGGGTGGTCTTGTGTAAAGAACTGAAGTAACGTTACAATTGTGACGACCAGAGATTAGAATCCGGGTTTCACGACTGCAAATCTAATGCCTTTCTTACTGAGCTAAACAGCTCTATGGGAAACGTTGAAATACTACTGGTCATTCAAACCCAATGGTCCATTCATATTATTAGTTGTCTGCCTATTGGCTATACGCTTACGCGGTTATGTGTTTTATTGCCTTCATGCCATTCATCTATCGCCTTTGCACTAATTTCATGTATAATAACTTGTTTTCCTTTCTTCTAGGTATCGAAGATAAAATTGGTCCTGCTGACGGTTGAGTGATTTTGCATGTTAATAATCTTGAAAGATAATACTACAAACATAATCAATAGAAAAAGAAGCATAGTCTATGGAAAAATTTCTATTAACTATGTACAAACCTAGTCGCTACTTCAACGTATTTTTGAACAGCCATATGATGTCTTGCTACTGAACTGAATTGTTGATACTCAAAGGTGAAAAGAAGTTTTTGGCGTTTTAGAAAATTGGTGAATAGCAAAAAGAATATGTTAAACTTAACTAGTTAAAGTATAGCAAATTGGTCCTATACATGACCCAAACCTTTTAAGCTTGATACATCGAGTTGAAAATTATTTTAATTTTTGTCCTTCGTTTTCTGACATACTAGCTGCCCGTGAAACCAGTTTAATCTGAACTATCTGTTCTCTCTGTCCGTACTGCGAGGAGAACGGAGATTAAAAATAACCACTTTAGCTTTGAATGAAAATGCAAACCTGAGATATTGGTGAAAGGATTGTCTTTATGCCTGACGTAGGAGCTGTTACCTCAGAGGTTTCGCTTTAATAGCTTTTTTATGTAACGTAACAACGAAACATGAAGGTAATATAAAGAAATCAAAAGAATGACATTTGTTTGTAGCTATTAACAAGTTAAAATCTATTACGTCAAATACGGCAACTGTGATTCTATCAATCAATAGATTTGCAAGACGATTCCCTTAAGACAAACTTTAAGATTTATTTCAACATCCAAATCGCCTACGTGTACGGTATAATAGACAATTGGCTTGTTTAAAGGACTAAAAATTCACAATGTTGATAACAGTACCCCGCTGAGTATAGACCTTGAAAGACATATTTGCTGTCATCTAAACAAGTCAAGCTCATCCTCCACAGAAGCATTTTACTTACTTACGTCAAAGGTATCACCCGACATCATTATTGATGTCACAAGCTTGGGTATGGGGGTGGGGGAGGGAGAGCTTAACCCTTGGGAAGTGGCTTGTGACGAAGCTTTCAAATCCTGGTGACCATACTTAAGTATCGCAACCATAAAATAATTGTCTTGTTAAGAAGCATTGGAGAATAACCTGAAGGGAACTCTGTTACAATATTATATTTGAAAATTGAAATGATTCTGGGGGTTTACAACTCATGTTTGGGTTTTGTCTAGGATAAAACAGTATCGCGATACTTATACTATACTTACTTTTCCGCACTGTCTACGGTGGGCCATATGACTGCAGATCATCTTTCTATACTTTTTATGATCGCAGACTCCAGCAGTTTCTTCATTTCGTCTAAGACACATCTTTCTAGACATAGCTTCACTTTCCTTCTTTAGACATCGTTTGGCTTCCCCCTCTTTTGTTCTGAAACAGTGCGGCCTCCTCACAACAGCTTGGGTGCTTCTATTGCCCGGGCTCTTTAGGATGTGATCAGGCCATCTCAATCTCGTAATCTTTTCTTATAAAGGACATCACCTTGCAGCCTGTATTCTCATAAAGGTTCTCATTTGAAACTGCAGAGGCCAGTAGATGTTGTAGTTCTTTTCTAGACCGTCATTGCAGAAGGGATTGACTTTGTTCTTCTGCATCTCTCACAGTCACATAACAGTTCTTCTGCAACTGTACAATAACGTGGATGCTAGAAATGGCTCAAATAATGTTTTCGGCCATGTTAGGACTGGACTAATTTCTGGTTGTATGAAATAACAGTGAAATAGCTGTCTCACAAGCAGAAGCAGAAAAGGAGGATCCTGTCCAGCAACGCGAGAGCAATACAGCTCACAACTATAGTAGTTATTAAAAACGTCTAAGTGAAAAATATTCCCAAGAATATCGGCTTGCAGGAATGTCTACGTGGGCAAATGTCAACCATACTAAAAACAATTCATTTTCTGGAGTCCTAGGTTACCAAATTGACAAGCAAAGGAAAGTCGATTATTGATTCGTAGTCGATGTCATTACATTCATTTTCCATGAAACTCCAGGTTCCTTCTTACACAATTTTCTTCAAGACACGTATTTTCAACTATTTCTTGTTTATATTCATTCATCTGATGACCTATCAAGTACCTTGAGGACGTGCCAAGATACTATGACGATAATATCCCGAGAAATCACTTGGGAGGAGCTCTTATAGATAAACTCTGCTGGTGAGAGGAAAAGTCACGTCTTACGTCTGTTAAATTAGAATTTACTGTTTAAACTTTCGAGGCACGAAAACTTAAAAGAAAAAGGCTAGTTTTGGGCACATTTGGAGGACAAAGGTTGAGCATTTAGTAAAGGCTACAGAGTACTTCGAATGAAGGAGACACAGAGGGCAGAAGAAAGAAGGAAGTTCATAGACTACTACGAGTGCAACTGTCCAATGTTTGATAGTATGTCACATGCAAGGTTGCTTTCTGACAAGTTCAGTTAAAAATGACTTTGTGTCCTCGATACTATTGATTTACTTTATTTATTGTTACAGCACTTTTATATAGCTGCAGTAGATATACAAGGTAGAAACGTTGTCTTTTAATGAAAGAAAATAACAAGGCTGACGATGCTCAGAATATGGGGTCATGACGTGAACTTTGAACAAGTTTATAAAAAGCTTCAAAGGTTGAACTTATCTCTGAAAATTATAAATACGATTGATGTATTTATTACTTCTCTCTAATGCATGACAATTATATATTATAAGAAAACTAGTTTGCATTTATTTTTTTTGGAACACGAATTTGTCACCTCTCTCAGTAATTACATGTTATTTCAAGTAATGACCTCGAGAGAAACGACACTTACTGTCTACATTCAACTGCTGTATTATCATGGTTTGTATACAGTAGCATCTTACAGATTTGATAATAAACGATTTCATTCTCTCACTCCAAATCATTACTCAATAATACCACAAGAGAGTGCTTAATTTTGAATTTTATTCATGCTGTGATCTGATGTCAATTGGCTTTAATAAAAGTCCATTTATACAAAAGATTCATCTCCGGGTACAAAAAGGAAATGGTCTATTGAAATGACCCTTTAGCTATCAATACGTAACTTGAAAGCATACAAACTAACTTCAAACAGCGCTGTACACGTAGGGATAATCTTCAGTAATAGCCATAACAAAAATGAGTCCCTGGTAACGTCTTAAATTCTCGAAGATCCATGAACAATGGTTCGACGACAGGGACATGCCTTCCCTTTTGTTTGTACTCTCTGCAAATGATCTTAAAAGTAAATCCTCAAGAGGAGACTATTTTATTGAAATACAAGAACAATAACCCAGCTAATAATGCTGGCAAAAGAGCCCTTCTGACTTTTAAATACACTGAAGTTGTCTACAGATGTTCATTGTTAAGGATGTGAGTTGAGCTCAAAAATTGTACTTTTCGCTCGAAGACATTTATAACATAATAAGGTATATGTTCGTGACACTTTCACCGCATTAAATTAGAGATAAACTGTTAATTTGTGAGCTTGTCTTCTAGTTGGCTGCTAGTATAGAAAGTCAGGCAAAGATGGCAACGAGACCGTTTGGATATGGACTTACAGCAGATACACGAAGCAGAATAGCTAATAAATATGACGAAGAAACAGAACAAGAGGCTTTATTGTGGATAACTCTAGTTCTTCGTGACGATGAGCTTTTCAGTGGCGTATCAGGACAGTATGATGTCAGAAATAAACTAAAGGATGGCCAGATTTTGTGTGATTTAATGAATGAATTAAGTCCAAAAATTATTCCCAAGATAAATCGTGGAAAAATGCCATTTCAGATGATGGAAAATATAGGATTTTTTCTAAACGCGTGCAAGCAGTATGGAGTGCTCTCTTCAGATTTGTTTCAAACCAGCGATCTTTATGATGGGGTCAACATGTTGCAAGTCATTAATGCAATTCACGCTCTTGGAAGAAAGGCTCAAGTTAATGGTTACCAGGGACCCTCCTTAGGCCCAATGGAGGCGTCCACGAACCCACGGAATTTTTCAGAAACTCAGCTAAAGACCGGCAGGGAGATAATTGGCTTGCAGATGGGCTATAACAAGGGGGCAACTGCGGCAGGTATTAATATGGGGAAGACAAGATCGATTCTTGACTGACCTTTCTGAGCTGGTAATGTTTTCGTACGTATAATCCATACTTCGGAGGACTGATTTCTGGTTACTTTCACTGAAAACAAATTTTAAGGAGATTTTTGTTTTATGCATTAAGTTTTATTCATTTTTCATCATCTCGCTTAAAAAGAGCTTTAGGAAGTGTTTTAACTGACAATTTAACATTGAAAGCCTGCAGATAGAATGAACTACTGACAGTTCACTTCGAGAATGATTAGCATGGTTTTTTTTGCATTGGCCTCTACGCAAGCAACTAGCTTTTCTGTGTACATTGGATTGTCAACATGCGTTTCAGTTGTAGTTTCTGTTAAATTGGTGTATATTCGAACTATTTTGAATACCCAAGGAAGCGTCTAAGGCAGTGTGGCGAAACCGACGTGCAAAAGATTGTTGATAAGAAAGAAAAATGTATTCCATGCACCATGGTGAGAAATGCACGAGAACGAATATAGAACATGCAAAACATATGTTGCTTTTGTCTATTGTAATTTCCTTCTTCATTGCTTATATCCATGTCATTTTTAGCTCCAGATTAAAGACATAACTAAGTAAAAGACATATTTAAATGGCGGTAAAGTTAACACCACTGAAAAATATGTGTTTATTATTCCTTCATGTCGATTCTACTGTCAATGAATACTTCCAGCGTAATCGTAAGTAGTTTTAAGTCCTTCCTATTGTTAATTGACACATTGTGTGTACTTCCTTAGGGTAACATTAGGCATCGTCTAGTTAAAATGTGCGAGAGCACAGAGTACTTTTCATTCATTGTATTAAGGAGACCTAGAAATACTTACAACCATTCCGGGTCATAAATAACGAGCTAACTACATTCGAAGTCGTAACATGATTAAATGTGTGTAACATTTTGGTCTCTGTATCTATCTATGTATGCATGTATATGCGTGTGTGGATCCACGTGTGTTTGTGTGTGTATGTATGTGTATGTGTGTGTATGAGTGTGCATGTGTGTATGTGCGTATATATGTGTATGTGTGTATGAGTGTGCATGTGTGTATATATGTGTATGTGTGTGTATGAGTGTGCATGTGTTTGTGTATATATGTGTATATGTGTGTATGAGTATCCATGTGTGTGTATGTGAATATGAGTGTTTGTCAGTGTGACTGTGTATACACGTTTGCATCCGTGTAGTTTGTGTGTTACGAGTGTTCGTGCTTGCCAACCAACCGTAAATATTGCATTTCTCAGCTATTATTTGAAAATGATCTAAATCAACTCTTTTTATCCAACGTACTTATCTATTACCAACATAATCACATCTTTCCAAATTAATTCATGATTAATTACCACTCACAAGATCTGCTAAAAAACCTTAGAATAAAAAAGGTCCGCATTCCAATCCCAGGAGTCAGTTTATTTGATAGACTGTTATTGCAAGTAACAAATTTTGTTTCCAAGCTCGTGAGATGACATGAGTGAGCACGAGATCATTTTATGATATAATTTTTAAGGAGCGTTTCCACTATGAGACAATCTTTAGCTCATCTCCGGCCACAAAATTATCTCAAGTCATCTCACGTAAACCCTGATGGAAACCAAGCTTTCGAAAATGCAGAAAACTATTGAGCATGAACACGGCAATGCGCAGTGGAGAAGAACGAATCAAATAAAGTGCACTAGGAGAAAGGTCACCAGGGACAGGTCGACGGCTTGAAAAATGATGGTGATTGAGCAAAAAGGGACATAAAAAAATTCAAAAATATCTTAAACTATACATATCTTTATCGAATAGAGTTTATAAAAAAATGAAGATCTAAAAGACTTAGTTCAATATACGACTCCTTGCACCGTGTGTAAATCAAACAAACGAAAAAGTTCAATATCAATACGAATACCTCCCAGATGTATAAATTTGAAGTTCTACAGTCAGATGGAGAAAAAGTGATCTCCAAGGAGTATCGTTTGAGCTATTCCGCTTGGGGTGGTTTGATTGGTGGAAAAGGAGTAAGAGTTGCAGTCGGAAGACCCCTGCTTGAAGGTTGGGTGTTTCATTTCCATTATTTTGTACCTGCAACACATACCCAGTCTTCTTTGCGCATGATCGAGTTTGACAAAACAGGGGAATAGCAAGAAGCAAAGTACCACTCGAATCGTATGGATTCCGACCAAATCAACCCAGTCGCATTATCCCCAGCCGCCAGATCAAATCTTTTGATCTTGGACACCAAAGCATTTGTTTTCGTGTCCTTTTAAAATCGTATACTATTACAGTGAATATGCTTGGGATCTTGACAGTATTTTTACCCAGCAAGTTCGGATGTCAAGAATATCCGGAAAAGTCATAAGTATTAAGCTAAAGGGCATTGGGTTTGGAGATATCCTTGACTTCTGTCACTTTATGATGACCCGTGATTTATTACTTCGTAACTTGCTTTGATTACAAGTTGTCAGGAACTGTTAAGAAACCAACAATCTCCATCCATGGAGAGAATGAAGGCTGCTGAGTCTTGTTCTGGAAAAGATCGGTCACAAAATACCGCAAAAACGAGATAGAATTTTTTAAAAATGTTTTCAATAGCTTGGTCGAGAAAATTTGAGCTGGGTGTCTATTGACACTGCCCCCAGGTGAGCACCAAATCTGCAAAGTCTGTGCTCCCTGATTACTGATATACCCAGAGGCTGCTTTCCAGGACTAATTATTGATGGCCTGATTGATAATTGAGTCACTACACATTTCATGATTGTATATATTATCCAATACGTTTCTGTGGGCAACACGTAAAAGTATAAAAGAATTTAAGCTGTAGAAATCTTCTTGACGGTTGTTGAGAACCAGAATACGATATAAAAAATTTGCAGCAAGAAAATGCCTTTCACTTTTCCTGTGCTCCCTTCCGGCCTCCACATAATTATAACTGTTCTCTATGACATTTTTATACCTTAAATACACGATGTATACTGTAGACAATTGGAAGTGCTACATATTGGGAATGTGTTTCCTACTGGGTTAGACTTGTCATTAGTTCGTGTTATAACAGATTAACACGACGAGAAAGGCAAGTGATGGCCACCAGACGGAGGTTGATAAAATTTGGCGGAAATTAAACCAACATCGCCACAAACAGTTGAAAAATACTTTGCGGTCCACCTCTCAACTTTCATTAATTGAGTTAGACTTCGAGGATGTTGAAGCAACTATTTTGATAGAGGTGAGCAGGGAAAGTGCACTTTCGGCCACAGAGCTGTGAAGCTTGGTGAATGAGGATGATGCTGACGACGACGATGGTGATAATGCTGCTGATGATGATCACGATGATGCAACCAGAAACTACATGAATAATAATAATAATAATAATAATAATAATAATAATAATGATAATAATAATAATAATAATAATAATAATAATAAT
>JANTCA010001712.1:0-11818 GCA_024741275.1 Chironex yamaguchii | reverse complement strand
CGTGCCATCACGGCACAAAGGTTTGGTGAAGGACATTCAAAGTCCTTGGTATCATGAGACGAAACCCAGCGGTGGGTGAGGGAAAATTCATTAATTTTTCTGTGTTTCGGCTTAAGCCTTCATCAGTGTCAGATATATGCTAAACCTCAACAGACACAGTGCTTTTTATATATATATATATTTACCACACACCTTCAAAATTTTTGGTTTAGAACCTTACTATTATTGTTAGTGTTATCAAGTTGCAACAATGCATAGGTGGACCTAAGAAAAAATCTTTTGTTTGCATAATTATAATTTTGAACACTTGTACCATTATTTGATCACGAATGTCTCACAAGCAGCAATTCAGCAGAAATTTTTACGGTAAAACACCACAGCAATAGTACAGTGTTAGAGTGCCTCCTTTGCAGAAGGTTTGGATCCATGACCTGATCATACCATAGACTTCAAAAATGGTGCATAATGCTTCCCTACTCAACACTTACCACTTACGTGATAACAAAACACACATTGGACCAGTTTTGTTTACTGTAGCAATCGATGTGCTTTTGACACCTTTGGCTTAAAAGCTAAGGAAACTGAGATAAGTGCTGCCCTAAACATCAAAAATGTGTCAAAAGAAAAATTAAAGTTCAATAATTGATGACAAAACCTTCACTTTTAATGCCCACTTTTTAAGTCGCATAATTTAACAGGCAATTCACATGGGTAACAATTGTCCACGAAACTCTTTTCTTGAGTATATTTGATTTAAGCACAAAATTTGTGATATTTGTAAACATCAGGTTTGACATTAAAAGGTCAAGCCCATAACTTGCCAATGGCTTATCTAGATTAGCCTAATTTAATACTTGCTCTTGGATTAAGGAACAACATTGTAACATTGTATAGCTACAAACCTCTTTGATGCTTTCCTCATCGGGCCGAGCTAACTCAGGGTCATCACCAGCTCTAACCTGAGCAGGAAGTAAGTCTTTAAATTGTGAATGCACAACCTGTCAATGACATAATGATAAAAAAGCAATTATGACTAACACAGTACTATATTAGATATTTATAAACAGTACTACAATAAAATAACAATTAGCATGCAAGACAATTCAATTGAAGACAGTTAATTAAATACACACCTAAAAAGTGCACATCAGGTACAGAAGATCTTGTCGCATGCCTAATCAGACTAGCCAATTGCTGGTTGCATAAAAACATTGCTTTAGTGATAGAAATCATGCAACGTGCCACAGGAAAATTTACTGCTAACAGTAATTCTGCAAAAATTAATAATCTAATCTTATAATCAAACATAAGACAGATATTACATAAAATTTGATAAGACTTCTTCCCCTGTCACAAGAAATGCTAATTTTTCAATTTAACCTGTACCTTATCTTGTCGTCCAGATTGGCGTACTAAATCATCGTACTTAATTCTACCAGAAGAATCCATCTGCACTGGTAGAGCATTTGATCCAATCTGGGAAATAAAGAAAATCAGACTTACTCTACATACTGAACAAATAGGTACATTGTTGATCAACAAGTATTGAACAGGGAAAACAATCACAAACCACATATATCTTGTCAACAATTTTCAATGCTGACTTCTCAATTTACGCAAATCATAACAGTAAAGTATTCGGAAACAAGGAAACCAGTTTTCAAATTGTAACCAAAATTCAACCTGATAATTACATGTACTGTAAAACCTGATAATTAAATAGTAAATCTAATTATCATACAAGGGTCTTACTTAATATATAAGCAGGGATGTTCCTGGCATGAAAGTTGTTTTCAATAAACTGATTTAGAACATTTGTCATGTTCTTTATTGTCATTGATATATAAAGTAAATTTTGGTGCATTATTCTTGAGAACTTTAATATGTCAAAAGCTGTCAAATATGTGGCACTAAACAGTGTTCAATGTGGCAAGACAATTGCCACTTTTCATCTCCCATCTTCCATTCAAACCAACCTAGGTAATAAACCAGAATATCTTAAAAAAAGCTAGTCAAAAAAATGCAATAAGTACTTTCAAATATCGAGAATTCTAAAACTGAATGATTGATAGGATAAAATCCATGCACTCTATGTATTATTTATAAGTCTCTCTGCTGCTGTATATTTATTATCTATGACTTCCTGTCATATTTGTGTTATAGTACAATACAGGACAATGTTTCTCACCTTCCTTTCCTTCCCCATACCAAGGGGGTACTGAGCCACTGGAATTTCTGGAAAAGCACCTCCATCACCAAAATCCTTCCATAAAAATAATATGCATATAATGGATGGCAGAACACATTCATAAGGATTTAACTAAAATGCCCTAAGTCTATTCCTTACCCAAATATATCAACTTTAACTAAAATACCATAACAAATACTTTATTATAAATAATTTAAATAAATTGTAAGAAAAACTATTGTTTTAGCACATGTTTAAAACTACCTGACTGATAGAATAACGCTGGTGCTACAAGAGAATTTTAAGAAGTACGTATTGTAATGTATATGCAGTATTACAAATGAACATGAAGTACATGGCCAGACTAAAGGCAAACAACAATAAAAATATACAAATGTTTAAAAGCACTAAGTCAAATAATATCAACTTCCCTCATTTACATTTGACCAGATTGTCATCAATCTAAATGATAGCTTGTTCCCATATAATCATAACTGCACGGGAACTACCTGTGATCAATCACCCATAAATTACCAGAGAATGTTCCCACATATAATCTCCTCCAACTTAAATCCACAATCAAGTACCTATTCCATCATTCAACTTCCATGTTTAGGTGATGAGACAAGCCAAATAATGTAGGTAACAAAACAAGAGTGTCACACGTGTATGCGGGTGAGTGTACCCATATGAAAATTTGTAATTTGTGACATCAGGATATCATCACAGTTGTTGAGAGAGTTGAACATGATTCTACTTTCCTAAAGCCTTCCTAACATCACAGATCCATCAGTGAGTTATCTCAGGCAGTTAAGACTGTATGGGAAATAGTCTTAAAATGTAACAAAGAACATACCATACACTAACAATCTACACACATAATAAACAGATTACAACTTGTCAAGATTGACTTCAAAATACTAATTGCAGATTCTCAGTCATCTCTGACAACAAATGCTTGCTTGTTTGCCTGTAAATACTTGTTAATATAGATACATCTAAGCTACTTAAAAAGTGATTGCTAACTCATGCGAACAAGCAATATAAGAATATTTATAGCCACTATCCTACCTCAGGTCTTCTTGGTATCCAGCCATGTCTCCGCCCATAAGGTGGGGCTTTTGACTTCTGCACAGTAGTCACTGCCAACTAAAACAAAAATAAAGATACCAGAAACTGATGAATGAAGGGCCATGATAGCTATTGTAGTTTGTACCTTCCTTAGGTTTAAATTATTTATGGAAATAATACTAAAAGCCAAATGTAGGTCTCATGAATCTTGATGTTTCCTAGCCAAATACATTACTTACTTGGTGCTTACCAGTTTTATGAGGGTAATAACTACACTAATGTGCTTTTTCAAGGTTGAACAAGGGTAAAAAAATATGATAACAACTACAAATTATGTTGAAGTTTGTGTTTTGTGTTTGCATTACAAAAGTGTTCAACAGTTAAGGCAGAAGTATAGGCTTTAATGGCCCTATAAAAGAAAGGCATACACAATATAACAAAAGAGGACATACACTATACATTGTTGCAGTGTAAGCACAAACAGGGATACAGTGACAAGTAGATGACTCCAAAGACAGCATCTAGTTGAACAGCAATACCCGCTTACAACACCATCATATTCATAAAAGCTTACCGAATTATATGCCCTCTCCAAGTCATCATCATCTGCCTCATCTGTAATTTGAGTTGGTGCTGGTAATAAACTAAACGTGGAATTGTAGACATTATTATACATACCTTTCGTTACAACGCATAAAGAATTAATAGTTGTAAATAAGACGTTAACTTCTTATTACGTATTCAATACAAGAAACTTATGTCTTTAACGCATTAACAGATACTAGACTTCACAAATGACCAAATACATGACATTTTGCACATTTTAAAGAAATTATGCGTTCTTGATTCGGCCCATAACTTAGTGTCGTATGGTCGCCTTAATAAATGATTAACAATATTTGTACCCAAATGTGAAAGTTTAGTTCTAAATTCCGCTCGTTTGAGCAAGTAATGCAGCAGCAAACCAGTTAACGACTTACTGATAAGTCAACACCGGATCTACAACAAAGTAACCTCGTGAATCACCACAAGTAAACTACATCTACCACCATTGGCTTTGCCCCAGTATCGATAATCGGTTCCGGTGAGTACTACCAAAGCCATCCTAAGCTAAGGCATGATACACACATGCATGACATGGTACGTTTTAAAAACCTATGAATAATCGTGTGGAGAAAACACCTTTTTAATCAACTATAACGATGACCTATAAATGCATCCATACAATGACAGCACAAGAGACCATGATACATCTACACGTCTTCCAAATTAAATGGATGCAACTGCACTTCTCAGTTCACACAGACGACCTAATATTAGTAAGAACAGAAACACTGTGTCACTTTAATAAAATCCTAACTAGTGTGAATTCCAGTATTCGAGGAAAATGGGACACAAACCTCTTCAACATTTCTATGTCCAAGATCACAATGTAAACTTCATTCCCAGTTGGTTCCACTGTTGTGTTCCAAGGTTGTCGCAGAAAGCAGATATGAATCGATTGTTTCAGTTTGGCAGATGATATTGAAAACGAGATTAATCCATGAGGACATATCCCGGATCGTTCAGACTTTGAAATATCGTGCAGATAACGTCTGATTACAGTATAAGCTTTACAGAGTGTTCTCATCTCAATGGTTTGAACCGTTTTGTTTGTGCAGTTTTAGGAATTGAGGTTTTAGTCCTAAAACACGGGTTCTAACCACATTACAGAGATATCTAATACTCGTTAGGACAATAGACCTGGCTCTGGTTCAGAGCGAAGACATAAGTCGCAAAGATGTGGAAATGTAGCAAACACCAGCAGTGCTATAGTAGCATACTGGACTTCAACGATGTTGGGCCATTTAAGTTCAAGTTGGCCCAAATTGTATCAAAATAGCCCTATTGCGAACGCCTTAAGACGAATTTTAATCTCCTGGGTTCATCTTTCCCACAGTCCGAGCTGATCTACCAGCTGTAACGTCTGCAGCAGAACATACTTGATGGCTCGACATATTTAATTTTGCTCCCTACACCTCTAAGACCTGAAACATCTTTTCAATGCCTGGCCAGTAAACTGTATGCACACAAATTCTATAGTGTAAAATTTAGTTGCCTTATTATCTATCAAATTACTACACTTGAGGCATTCTCTTCCTCTTGAATTAACGTTATTGTCTCCCATGGCGGTATCAAATCCATGATTGCCACTTTGCATACCCTCCTCTTGACAATTACCATTTCCATATCAGGACGCAAATCAATCAACATTACCAGAACTGGCATGGTTCTATTACCTTTATCCGCTGAGGGCTCCAGTCACCTGGAGCAGCTAAGATCCCACCTAGACTTTGATCTTTCCTTCTTGCCTTTAGCTTCTTCCCTGTTTTAGGAACATAATTCCCCTCTGCTCCTGTAGAAGTTTCAACTGCCTCTCGTGCAGCTTGAGCCTATCACCCAATTCCTAAAGAACTTTATTTTGTCTACATGTGTATGCCGATGGAAAACAGCGATGTTAGGACATTCTCCCGTCTTACTCAAACCTCGAACTCCAGAGAATTACCTGTAATGGCAGAACATCCAATATCGAAATATCTAAAAAAGGAATTCAACTAGTTGGCACGATCAGCAACAAAGATTCTTAGGCACACGGTTGTGATGATACCTCAATCTCAATGATAAAGAATTGTGATAGTGTGATCGTAGAGCCTCTCTGTTCGATCTTTGAAAAGTGTTAAGAAAATGTAATTACTGTTCACAAAAAGAACAGGAGACAGTTAACCAACTGTTGCCAATAACCTTGTAACAAGGTTTCCCAACCGAGTAGTACCGAAGATGTCTTGTTTCTTTTCTCTGCAAAGGTTTAAATCACCGGAATATCTTTTCTATGAAGTACCACAGGAGCGTCAGTGAATATACAATTTACAAATCCAAATGTACACATCAACCAATAGCAAGAACACTTGTTTTTTCAAACACGTATTTTCAAAAAAATCCACATATCGCATATCTCATATCCCTGGTACAAGGTTATTGAAGGCTCCTTCTTGAATTTAGTGACCTGAATGAGCATCGTTTCAGATGTGCATTGGACTGCCTTACTCGAGTATGTGTTTGTGGTTTAACCGATGAAGATAATAAACATTTCCTCCTGCACTGTCCACAGTATCACGTCCTTCGTTTTAATCTCTTTGGAAAGATCTCAGACATCCTAGAAAATGATCTTACTTACTTTGGTGATAGATCTCCAGTCTTTTTTATATGGAAACCCCGATGTGTCGAAAAATAGTATTATTATTGAGTCTACTCTATTCTACATCAAAGACATAGGCAGGCTTTATTAGTAATAAATGGAATCTAAACAGCAGCAGCCCCTTATCTTTCATTCAAAGGTCTTTCTCAGGATGGATGTTGGAAAAGTTAGTAGAAATTACTTTATCAATGATCAATTCAAGTTTTATATTCTTGTTTCCGTAGGACCTTTTGACATCCATCTTAAGACACACCTTGGTACTCTTTAACTTCGACAGAATTCTTATTCAATGTGACATCAAATGTCACGTCTTAAATGAGAGGAGGCATTCAGTGACTCACTCCAAACTGACCAACATCATGGCGATCTTCGTAATGGAAGACGAAGTATTGAACTTGCTATAAGTAAAGGGAGTACAAGTTAGTCATCACTGACCCTCAAGGTGTACGGTGAATTGTGACATTACCAGATACACTTCTGGCTCAAACGTTTCCAGTCAGTCTCTTCTAAGTAACAGCAGCGACTGACAATATACTTTTAACCACGAAAGCTGTAAGTTGATTTCAGGAGGAACACGCTTACCTTAAGTGTATTGTGAGAGTGGTACAGACAGATGAACCGACAGAAACCGATCTCAAACAAAAGGGACCATAGATGTGCCTTAGATAAACGTACGGTATTATTGATCTTGTTCTTCATTTTCATCAAAATACAGGGTACCAGATGCCAAATTGGAAAGACTGGAAAGTCCATCTCTTCATGCAGTTCGTTGTGCAATCGCGCAACGGCAACACTGGCGTGGAGTCTCTCTGCTGGCACAGGAGCAGCATACATTTTGTGTACTATGTAATGCAGCACTATGATATGTACAAAACTACTTCTGTGGATAAAGCGAGGTCACCGATGAAATCATTCCTTATTCTAAGAGAAACTCAAACGTTGGATAACATCGTGTCGATTTGGATTAGATCGAAAATATATGAACTTTTGTCAGGGCAAGGTATCTTCTACTTTCTCATACAACGTCAGACTGTTCCAGATCAATTGTATATGGACAGGACATAAGCGGACGGCTGTTGGTATAGGTTTCAGACGACCTTCTCAAGATTACAAATCATAGATCACAAATCATTTATTTTGGGACCCCAATCTTCTGGAAACCTTTCCTTTTGCTTATCAAACAGTCAATTTTATATCCAGTATGACAGAACAATCTAGATTTTTCTTGCAAAATTTCAGCTGAGAAGCTTTTCGATAAAAATGTTCTTGCCTTAGGTCTGTGTTTGCTATCTCACTTTTATTCAACCATTTCTTTTTACACTTATTACATTGGGCTTGTTAAAACAGTAAATCAACTTTGAATGACATATTTACACATGGTCATGTTACTTATGTTTGATGCTTTCCACTTGATATGTCAACCAAACATTCTGCCAAATCAGTTTACAGATTACATACGAGAATACTCGACAAGGAAGGTTTTTGTTTTATCACTGTATATGCCCTTTACATTTTTGACAACGTCTCAGAACTTCAAAATTCCCTATGTCTCCTCCACCTAAATAACTAACTGAACTAAGTTGGCCAATATTTTGGAAGGTAACAAATATTACTTCCGAAATCTTTGTTTCATCAACGTATCGAAAATAATGAAGCAAAACACCACTGTTAACGATTGTTGTGAAGATAAAAAAGAAACAGAGTTGCAAAATGCGTCCGATCACTGGAAGTCAAAGGAAAATTGACATGATGTGGGAAACGACAATAGAACGTTGTCACTAAGTTCTTGTGTACATGATTGTTATATGTTACCTGTTTTACGTTTCACCTATCCACTTTGTGCCTATCTGTTGCCCATGAAGCTTCTATAGATCTTCTCCATTCATGCCTGTTTGCAGCTGCCGCTCCGACCTCGTTCTATGTTTGCCAACTGGCATTGTTTCTCCCCTTTTCTACTGTGCGTCTCCATGTTGTCTTGGCCTTCCCCTTTTCACTTTCCTTATTGTGCCCAGGTTAATGCAACGTCGGTGTCTGAGGACGTTCAATCTTCTATGCTTGATTTCATCACACAGTTTCTTCATCCTAACTTTACAAGGAGACACAAGTGGACTGTGTCAATCATGTTGTCAACTCCTTTGTTCATCTTCCAGGTTTCATGACTGTATAATAACACAGACACAAATACTAATGTTTTGTACAGTTTACATTTGTTGCTTCGTCGGAGGTTGTCGGACTTCCCTTACATTTCGGAGTCTAGTAAATGCACCCCTTGTCTAAGTGATTTTGTTTTCTTACATCTTGTGTGCCTTCCCCTTGAAATTCATTGCTCCAAAATAGGGAAGATTTCTACAACCTCAAGCTCACCATTTCCAAAGCAAATTATTTCATTTTACCAGGCATAGATTTGCATTAATTTTGTCATTGCAGTATTAATCTTCAGTCCATCTCGAAGTGTTATGTCACTCACTATTGCTTGTGTCAACCCAGTATCAAGCCAGTTGGAATAAGAATCTAGGCATGGTGTAGCCTTGCTTTACGCCTATCTTATGGTAATATTGCTTACCAGTGTCTGCTTAATCAACCATGGCACGTTTAAAATCTTTATGGAATATATTGATGATATTCATTAACCTTATCGGCACTGAATAGCACGACACTGAATTATAATGAACTGGTCAACTTAATATTCTAGTCACACCAAAGCATCTGCTCCAACTTTTAATGATGAGTACAGTATTCTCTAAATTAACTTGACCTATCCAAGATGACAATGTCCCCCTGACATAATTAGATACAGAATGAGATAGGTCAAGGAGGATAGACCATCATTACCCCTTATGAAAATGTTGAGCCTCTGAATAAGAGGTCTTGCAACAGCACCAGTTGAACATGCAGATTAAATGTTTACTGAAGCAGGTGCTTTGCTATTTCGAATCTTTACACTTCTAACAACTGAAGCAGGAAACTCGCTGTTTTACTGATATAATAATTTTAGCAAGTTCACAGTTCTCATTCATTTTAATCCAAAAGCTATCATGGTCTCAACTGTAAATGTTAGATTTGCTGAGGTGATGGTATACATTTCCCAGTTAATTTAGAATTATACTTGCAGTTTCTGTAGACAACACAAAAATAACACATTGACAGAGTTTAATCTTTGATGCAAAGTTACTAGGCACCTGATCTTTGCCATAAAGTACTCTTTTTCTTGACTCAAGTAGTCGATCTCTATGACCGTCCACTTCAGCTTTAGATTCAGTGGTACTGCAGATTACAGAAGTGAAGAGCCTTCCTTGCCAGAAAGGTCTTTATGTAAATAACAGCTTGTTTTCTTCACTAGATTTGCTCCACGAAGTAATTTTTCTGGTCATCTATCTTCTTCGGGTACTCTTACTGTTCTCAGTGGCCTTATCGGTATTTTCTTTTAACTCTGTGTCCAAAACCAAACCAGATGTCGAAGGCAATTGGACTTTATGCTGAAGCTTAAAGCCTTCCCCATCAATCCATGGTACTGCCTCAATCGGCAATACAATTTTTGGCATTTTTAGAGCATGAGAACATAAAAACTAAATAGAAACTACCCTTCCCTTACACCACAATTAAAGGTTTTAATCTCGCGATTGGCTTTGTTCCCCCTTCAACTTGTTGCTATGGAGGTTGTTAAGGAAAACCAAAAAGGGCGAAAATAGTGGAAACTACCCCCTCCCCCCACAAACACTCACATTAATGTGACTAATTGCTCAATGAGAAAAGCAGGATGAAACGGCGATTGCCTGCGAATTGGGCTCACAAATGGCAATAAAAACAAAGGAAGTCACACCTCCAGGGTTCTCTACCATTGGTCAAACCATTTAACCTCCTTTGGAATAATCTAGTTTTAAGTAAAAAACTAATTTATAGTGGAAAGACGAAAGGCCAAACACATCAATGAACGAACACATCGAGCATCTCTCATTGTATTTGACCGGTTCGAAGATTCGAAGCTTCTTTCCTGTAAACTCTTTCGTTAATTATTGTTGGTGTTTTTCCAAACCAGGTTCTGGTTCAAAGTCAGTGATTTTGTAAACAGTTAGAGGGTATAGTTATGACTTATGGTACGTCTGATTGTATAAAGTCAGCAATCTCTCAATATCTACCCCTCAGTCCACTTTAAGGTCTGATTTTAATTACTCTGATCAGATCACATGTCGTGTTGTGTTTTATGTTGTCACAGTGCTGGCCTAATGCATATTGATTGTTGTTGAGATGTTTCATTTAAGTCCTGAAATGTGTTGTGTATGTACAAATATATTTATGCATTCTTTCACTTCAAGGCATTCAAAACATTTTCAAGCCCAATTTTTACCTGAGATACTCATCCAATCAAAAAATTTAACAAATCTACTATCACTGTCTCTGGATCACTCCTTGTCATCTTGGGAAAGCTTGGATGTCTCTGTGACTCTGAGAGCGTCGAAGGTTAAAGAACGGACAAACCTGACCCCAGGACCTCTTGGTCGGGGGTTTTGCATTGGGCTAACAACCCAATCGTGTAAAATAGAGTTTATTACGGAAATAGCAACGGAGATGAACTCGCGTCTTTTGTGAGTGGGAATTTGGAGACTCAATCTTGGACTTGCGTGACTGGCAGAAACCAAATAAGTCAGGCTGCTACCTGCTACCTCACAGCAAAAGTGAAAGCGAACATTAGATTTTGGGATGTCAATGCAATGTATGATGCTGGTAGACTTTGTCAAGTTGTCGCAGACATTTGAGGTACAATCTGGATATCCTGGCGTCAGTGAGAGTATATGGACAGGCCATGACAGACAATCAACTGTAACTGGGGAACAGTTTGTGTACTCATGGAGAGACAATAGCCAATGTCATGAAAGTGAACAGTGATCCTGAGGAAAGGAATTGAAAAATGCCTCAACCTGCTGCTGATCAACTTCCACTCGAAATGATAGTGATGGTAAACCTTAATACCAAAGTGGGATGCAACAACACGTATTACAGCAGAGAGGTTGGGAGACACGGCTTGGGAGTCATGAATGAGAAAGGAGAGAGAAAGCAGGCTTCTGCACCTCGCACAATTTGGTCATTTGGGACACGCTCTTTACACACCATGACATCCATAAACTAGCCTGGTACTCTCGAATCAACAGAGACATTAACCAAATTGGCCATCTGATGATCAACGGTAAATGTTGTTGTTAGTTACTGGTTGATTTCTTGATTGTCAACATCAATTAATGCCTTATCATATGATACATTTAGTGGTTATTTATAGTCGGTTGCCATAAGAACCCTTCGTTTCTCAATCCTTGATGCTTGAGCTCAGA
>JANTCA010001711.1:0-11818 GCA_024741275.1 Chironex yamaguchii | reverse complement strand
GCCTGTAATTCATGATTTGATAAGGTTTAGCTAGTGAATGGCAATAGGTTATTGGATGCCATAAAAACGAAGTTGCACGAGGTAATTACCTTTTACATCGTTTTATCTAAATAATTTGTGTAGTTTGTTTAGCATTTCTTAGTGTTCTTGATGTATAATTGTAATTTTATTAAGTAATTTTCTATTAAGGTGTTTTATTTATTTCGTAGATTCAAATCAAATTGTGCCAATAATGGGTGTAGTCCACCATATCATTTGGTCATTTTGCATTTGAATTTCTTGTCATGAAGTAACCTTGAGTCATTTTGATATATGTGAGTTGAGATAATGTACATTGCATTTAAATCTCGGTTTGTAGTATTGGAGTATTTAGTTTATTAGACAATGTCTGATGAATCAAAAGATAATACACATGAAGAAAGTTCTATCGTGTGTAATAGTTTGTCAAGGAGTAAGGGAGGCCATTTATGTAAAGTGAGAAGAAGGGCAAAGTTATTGGAAAAAATCTTTGAATCAAAATGCTGTCGCTGAAATCATCAAGCAACGGAGTTAGATAATGCCTTCACTAATTTCATGCATGTTCATGAGCAGTATTTGGAATGTGAGGAAGATCAGCAGAAAAAAGCTCAGGCTGTTCTTGTTTATGAACTGGAGAGAGATCGGCAATTGGATTTAAAGATCTCTGCTATCTACAGTCATAAAGTTTTAAGAGCAATAGCCAGTACATTGCAACAAGTCGATTCACTAACAATTTTTGTTGTACTCACGTATAATCAGTAAGTTTTGAAAAACTTGTAACTAATTTACTCGATTAAGTATTATCTAATTCATTTTATTGTGTCCTGAATGATGTCAAGAAACATTTTGGGCAATCTTTTAGTTTTTAGAGCCAGTCTTGTTGACAGTAGCAGATTCTTAATAAGGATATGTTTATACCTTTGTGGGCGTACCTAGTAAACAAAACAATATAAAGCTCGTTACGTAGTAAGACTAAAGAGTATTAACATGTTGCGGCTAACACATTATGCTAAGTGCACACGGTGAGAGTTTTGCTTCTCGACTCAAAAAACCCAAAACATCAAACTAGTTTGTTGTTTTCTGGCTTGCGAGTCATTTTTCTGCTTTTTGAAAAACAGTATCAGGAAGCAAAAGTTTCTGTATTAACAACAAATCATTAATACAGATCCCTGTATTAACAAAAAATTAACAACAGGAACGACGTTTTTGTAAAGCTTTCCATAAATTATCGGTAAGACTGGAGATTTTATATGGAAAGCCCAATCAGAAATACTTTCATGTTGTCCTTCGAGCTTGGCAAACAACTATTATTATTACACATCTTCTGGAGAACTTTGCAAAGCTACAAAATAGACCTGAAGCTTCGGATTAATCAGAATGGCTTCTGCCCGAAGCGCACCACGGTGGCACAAATCCTCACCCTGCGAAGAATCATCAAAGGGGTGAAGGCGAACAACCTGCCAGCAATAATCACCTTTATAGATTTTAAAAGGCCTTCGACTCTATACACAGAATGAAGATGATTAGGATCCTCAAGACTTATGGAATCTCACCGAATCTACTCAGAGCAATAGAGAGAATGTACTCAAACACCAAGATTAGAGTCATGACCCCAGATGGAGAAACTGAACAATTCGACATCACTGCTGGTGTCCTACAGGGTAACACCTTGGCCCCGTTTCTCTTCATCATTGTGCTTGACTATGCCATGAGGAAGGCTATGGCTGGAGGAAAAGAAGAAGAGCTCGGTTTTACAATAATCCCACGCAGATCAAGGAGGCACCTGAAGGAAGTCTTAGCAGATTTAGACTTCGCAAACGACATAGCCCTGTTATCTGACGCCATAGCTCAAGCACAAGAACTCCTCCTCAGAGTAGAGACTGAATGCAACAAAGTAGCTCTCGGTCTAAACGGCCGCAAAACCAAGCACCTGGCTTACAATGTTGATGACCACACACCATTCCACACCCGCGACAGTACCGTGCAAGAACAGAGAGACGACTTCAAATACCTCGGGTCCTGGGTAGACGAAACACGCAAGGACATCAACGTCAGAAAAGCCCTACCTTGGAAAGCCCTCAATGCCATGAACCGTATATGGAAGTCCAACATGAAGACGTCCTTTGTTGCCACAGTGGAGTCCATCCTGATACACGGCTGTGAAAGCTGGTCACTGAATACAGCAATGGAGAGAGCGCTCAACGGCACATTTACCCGCATGCTAAGGAAAGCCATGAACAAGCACTGGAGCTCGCGCATCACAAACGAACAGCTGTACGGAGACCTTCCTGCAGTCGCTGACATAATAGCTGCCAGGAGGTAGACAGAAAACCAACCATGTGGAGACTCTCAAGCGTGATACTGGAGCTAAAGACAGTTCTATTCCTTGCTCTTTTGGGTGACTTACTACTCTTGACTTTCGCAGTCTAAATCTCTTTAAAAATCTTTAAAGTAAAGAGTTTGAGGAAGCTAAATTATCTTTCCTTTTCTATCTTAATTCCTAAACAAAACTTTGTCCAAGATCTTCTACACAAAGTCCATCCTTTTCAAATATAGTATCCTCTTCCCATTTTCTAAAAACGTCTTGCTATTAGCAATCAGCAGTAAGTTTTTGACATTCATCGTCAATCTAATGAAGTCTTTTCCCACTATTTTTCGTACACACAACAGTCAGCACCACTCATTCTGTAACCTTGGTCTTATAAAAAGTTATTTATTTGAAGGAACCATCAATAAAATGCTTCTTTTAAGCCTCTTTTTGGCTTGATTCAGATTCCTTGTTTTTGCTTCTACCAGAAACCTTCTGGCTTCTTCTTATATATGTCTTCCAAAAGCTCGCTTTTCTGGAACGAATCGGCGCATTTAATTAACCTGAAAATACAACTAGCTGTGTGACCAGGTGAAATAAACTTGGAAGGGCAAGAATTTGAGGGAATCTGGAGGCCTCGCCCGCATTAAAATTTCCCTCCATTTTCTTTGGCTTAAAATGCATCTCCCGATACCTACTAGTGATTATTTCATGATCATTACTCAATAAAACAAAGCGCTGAATTAATCCTAAGGAACATCTTCCGCCAAAAGTGGGAGGAGGCAATTGCTGCCACATACCTCCCTGTGGTCACGCCACTGGATCTAAGTTGCTACTTATGGCTAGGATTGAAGCGTCCTGGGCCACTTCGGAAATGGTTTCCTCGTAATCTACCCCTGATTGCTACAGAAAGGTACAAGCAACTAACGTGACCTTACATTAACTGATAGAACAACCTCCATGACACATATTTTTGTAATCTCATACGTTCCTAATGTAGTGCAATCCTTTGACGACTTGACTAGCTGTCGTATGGTAGTTTTAACAAGGGACCTGTTCTCGCTTTCCATAGCATTTGACCATTTCTACCAACATTCACTGTCAAAAAATTCTTTTTTAAGGTATCCTCTGGTTTGCTAATTGAATTTGCAGAGTAAACACCTTTCATAGCTTCACTGTTTAAACCAATCTCCATATCCGTTGCCTTGAACTTTACGGTTCTTCAATGACTCCATCATGCCTGTCTGCTTTATTATGCTTAATCTACTTCTGCATCCTCTTTTACAGTACTTTTCATCTCTAATACTCTCTTCGAGCTCTTCTTTTATCCTTGTTTTTTATAGGCGACATAAGTGGGTTTTAAGGAAACTTGACGTCTCGACTTACTGACATCTTTCTTGCTAAACACACTATGGGCTTTCTGTTGATAATTATAGTCCGTAATATAATGTTTGACATTCTTTGGTTCCCGCTGCTTTTCTCCTCATTTAAAACGTGAACAAACAATTCCATTGAAACATTTTAAAACACCTTGCACCAGGCTTTGTGCCATAAAATACTTCAAATTGGCAACAGCAGTAGGTGAAGTGGAACTACGAACAAAAACAGTACTGTTGACAGTCTCAGACAAAAATTGGTAAGATGACCCTGCAAAGTATAACATAGCACACGATGACTTTACAATCGTCCTTTTCTTTCATTCTGCAATTTTTCGGCGTGAAGGGAACAGTTAAGTGACAAGAAATACCATTCTGCTTCAGAGCTCTGACATTTTGGTCTGACATCGTACCTGGTATAACTAGACTGCTGCTTGTACATTTCCTTTACCTGTGCCTGACGTTTGCAGACACTACTTCATATTCTGCCTTAGTTAAGCATTCAACAGAAACTAAGGTTTTGACCAAAGTTAGATACACGCAATACACCTCAAGTGTCATTTGAATGCTTTTAACTTTAACTTACATTTCCTACTGCAATTCCTAGGACAATGCAATGTTTCAATAACACGACTTTGTCACGAACCGAAAATTCCCTGTAAGTTGGATAAAATGATCGATGACAGCACATTTGTTGTGATGTTTTCTGATCAATAAACCATTACTTAATAACCCCGAATTGCTTTCAGCTCCGATGTACTCGTTATGAAGGCATGACTATTTGAAGACATAAAAAAGCACTTGTCTAAACTTTTCCTAGACATCACAAAAGGTATAATCGATCTATTCTGCTTAGTGTCCCTTAGAGCAATGCCTTGGAATTTTCTGTTTGTTTTGCAGCTGTTGTGGCGCAAAAATGCCGATCTTTGTTTTTTTCTGCACACTCTTAAAATGAAAAATTGATGAAAGCGTAGGTTACTAGAGTAAGAAAACTCCGAGAAAGGAGGAGGGTTGGGAGAGGAACAGGTGGGACTCTCCCGTAAAACCAAGTTCCAGAAATGGCAGTGGTCCTGCAAGCATCATTTGATGTTGTCGTAAAATGCAGTTCGTGGAACGGAGTGACGCAAATTGTCATCACACTTTTCGCAGCCGGATTCTGCCCAGTGCAAGTAATCTAAAGCTACGCAATAGCAACAACAACAACTAGAGTAAGAAGTTTTACCTAAAGTACTTCATCTTACATTTGTTTAAGATTTTTTAACAAAAGTTAACTTTCCTAACCTTCCCAATTTTCCTAGAACATACAGACATGTGAAAGTGAACACACTAAGATCAAGTTTTCCACTGAGAAAAAATCACGGGCACGAGGAAAAAGAACTCTGAAGAGTGGTGCATGCATGTATGAGATATGTCTGCTGTTCGTAATGAAAGTTTTAGTGCAAAGAACCTGCTTGAGAGAATTTTTAACTCCAAGCGTTATCTTTATACTTAGTTACCAGCGTCTAACATCAAGAGTTTCCTGGAATGAAAAATTGTTGAACTAGGTTCTGTGAGACGTCATCTTAGTTACATCACATTACATTATTATAATGTCGTAAAGAGGTATTTTGTGAGTGAGACCTCGATGTGTTTTACAGATTTTGTTTGCTAGTGCTAGGTCTGAGCTCCTTTCCCAGCAAAAGAATCAATCTAGCTGCCTGAATCTCATTGAGAGTTTACCATCTGTAGGATCATCATTGATAACTCAGAATTGCTAATTGGGTTTAATAATTGCTCCTAGGAGAGATATATTCCTTGCATCAGCCCCCTAAAGTTATAACAAACACATTTTTTCTGTCAAGCACGTGACCGGAATTGCCCCAAATAAAGCCATTCTGTTGTAAGTCATTGGTTTCTACGTAGCACTTCGCAAAAGACTGTTACTGATCAATCTAGATTATTAGCGTACAATTATTATATGTACGTAAATATTGTATGCTTCCACAACTTTGCTGTGTGGTTTTGTTATTTGCAATTGGTCAATCCTGTTATTTCATAGGCTTTTCAGTGGTTTTAAAAGATTCAAAGTTGGGTTTAGGTCATTTAGAGAATGCTTATGTTACCTTTTTTCACCAATTATCAGATTTATTCACACAACCATGATTTTCATAAGCCATCATCACTTTACAGGCTGGAGACTTGATACTTGTAAACAAAGAATTTGTTATCCATAAATTGTTGCCAAGGATTGTTGATTGAATTTGCTTGAATTATTGGCAGGAAAACAAAATTTACAGTAAACGAATCAGTGTACTCCAAGAGAACTACTACGTCCAAGTACCTATTTTGGAGTGCTAGCCATTGTTTAAAGTTATATTCTGTTATACACTTCAAAACTTTAATGTGATCTTATCTTTGCTTGTAGCCTTGTCATTTTTTAAACTCTCAACAGCATCTCGCACGTCTTTTACATCCATTATGTCCATGACTATTGGCAAAGGATTCATTTCTTCTATCAATGTAAAATCGACACTTTGTTTGGACGACGGTCTTCCAAGGGTCTTACTGAAGTGTGTCTCCCATCTTACCTGTTAGATTTTAATATCCGATATTAAACATCTATTTTGTCTTTGGCAGGTCCTCCATCACCTCTTTCGTAATCTTCTGAAGCCTTTTTGTAATGTTATTCCAAGTTCTCATGTCTTCTGACTGAGCAAGCATTCTGCAAATTTTGCCATCTTATTAATAAAATCTTTTCTTCTTACCTTTCTATTTGCATTTTTTGCCTCTTTCTCTGTATTCGTCTTCCATGCTTTTTTGTTTTAATCTTTCTCCTGAAAATGGTTTTTTACCATTGTTTTCTCAGCTCCATTCCTTGTCAAGTATTCTCAGTAAATCGTGCCTCTGATCATGTCCAAGGACTTCAGTTGCAACCGAGTTATATGTTGCTTTTAAATGTACCCAAACTTCATCTAGATTCCCAAACAGGTCCTCCAGTGCTACAAGTGTTCCTTGTTGTTCCTTAGTTTGACAGTAACATTAATCTTACTTTGTTTATCTTTGAGCTTGGAGATTATTAGATTCTCCGGCTTTGATTGTATTACTTTTCTTTTATGTTTTAGTTGAATGGTGGCCACTCGAA
The DNA here is from genome assembly GCA_024741275.1 of Chironex yamaguchii. Classification (NCBI taxonomy): domain Eukaryota; kingdom Metazoa; phylum Cnidaria; class Cubozoa; order Chirodropida; family Chirodropidae; genus Chironex; species Chironex yamaguchii. The sequence goes on along the minus strand of JANTCA010001711.1, from coordinate 4,995 downwards.
AGAATTGATTACTAACAATGTCTGCACTTCTGTGTTTCCTGACATTCAAGAGAGAAAATCTGAGCTTCTTGCAGATACATTTGATTAATCTGATTTCTTGTTCTGCCATCTTACAGCAACACGCAATTATGTGCATTGGTTTGTGCGGACAAAGAATGCCAGCAATTACAAATCCATTCAGAAATACAGAACTCTATTATTATCCGTCTATTGTTGTTTATGATTCCTATTGAATGTTCACACATCACTTCCTCTATATTTTTGCTGTCATCTGGAATTTTTACATTCATGTACACATACCAGAGTAGTCATGACTTTTGATCTTGTTCATTATCTCATTTAGCACATCATAAAAATGATTCTTGTCTTCTTATTCATGATTTTTAGTCTGAGTACTGCATCCCACAATTGTCATTCTTTGGTGCTTTGTTTCAAGTTGCACTCGCCAAAAATCTGTCTGCCAACGTAAGATGGAATCACTTTTTTATTCAAGATGATACTAACTCCACTCTGACCTTCTTTTTCAGTACCAGAATACATGAAACATGTCTTTGCACCGTCTAACTTCATAAGACTAATACTTCGCCAACGACATTTGCAAATACTCAAAATGTTTAGGGCATAATTATCGATTTCATTTCATGCCAGTGCAAGTTATCCTTATTGCAGTGAAGTTCTAACATTTAAGTTACTAATTTTGATGGATCGCTGTCTTCTCATTAGACTGATCGCGGCAGGAGCGAATCGATTACTTTCACCACTGTCTTCTAAACTCTCTAGATAAGCGGTCTCCTCAAGGTTGGCAAGGAGGATGATTTTTACTGTTATGGCTGTGGCTAGTTGATTTTCTCTTCACTAAGGTTCGCTACTGAGGTAGATCCCAGCGTTAGAGGGTTGGCTTCATGCATAATGCTCCCTATTTATTCAGGCTTGCAACCGACTGTTAAAAAATGACAGGCCAAGTTCACACTGTTTGCGCATGTTGCAAACTGGCTTGCTAGTTGCATCTTGTAAGCAAGAGAACTTGCAATTAACCAATTAAAGGCCACATCTGGTTTATGAGCATCTTGTAGAAACTGATTGCCATTTCGACACCCTTTTGCCACTTGTCCAAGTTCTAAACTGCACAAACATTGCACGCGCGACTTGCTATGCATCTCTTCCCAATGCAAAGGCTCTAAAGGTCATGCAACATATCTCTGGTTCCTGATTTCCACAAAATGAGTTTTTCATTTGCTTTTAATTGAGATGGATCTCCTTCTTTGGGTCTCTGTTTCTTCATAATCAGGCATTCACGTAAACACCAAAGCGTCGAAACACTTCAGAGTATGAATTGATAACCTTTTTAAAAGAATCGTGGATCAAAACTAGGCAATCATACCGAGAAAGAAAATAGACAGAGAAAATGAACAAAAAAAGCATTATTGAAAGACCAACTCTTCGTGTATTTGTTCAAAATCTAAATTAAATTCGGAACTAGGGAAAATAAAATTAATTCTCTCTGAAAACGGGTATCAAGAGGATGTTGCCTCTAGAAATTTTCAAAAAGAGATCACTGTTTTAGCCGAAAAACGTTTGGACCTTAAGAATGTCTTCCATTCTTAAAACGTCCTCGGCTAGACAATGTTTCCATCCACATTGAAACACATAAAAAAGCTGTAGTGCAATGTTTCTCTGCTGTTTATTCCAACATTGTTTTTCTCGACTACGAAGATCTTGCCATTCAATCATACGGTCTGCGTATCTACCATACAAAAAAATGAAGAAGTATATGGATTTCTGTGCCAATGTCAAACTCGGTATGTAGGTCTCATTGCTGAACTATTAGGTGACAATATTAAACAACATGTTCCAGCCAGTGTAAGCCAAGCTTCCATTCCTCCTAGAGAACAACCGTCTCGCGCTTGCAAAGCTAACAAATATACAATAGATATTACTTCTGTCTATTTATATTGGAGTCTGTCTACATTAAAACATCAAAACCAGTACTACCAGGCAGAAAGAGTTTTCCACTTGGATTCTTCAATTATGCCTTGTTTTGAAAATTCTTGACTTTATGGACTCAGTGGAATGAGTCGTATGCTTTTTATGAGCTACGTTTCTAGAGACACTTTTCCCATCATCAGGTTACTAGATCATGATTTGGTACAGCTATTTTATTCCTCCTCACAGCAAACTTCCGTGGTGACAGGAATCGAGATGTCCTGAGGATTGGCGCCATAGCTGCTTTGTGTTTGTTGTGTTTTCTTTTGCTAGTGCTGTAAGCCATATTTCTGGAAGACTGTAAGATATGCTGTTGATATGATTGCTGTGTTGTAGGGAGTGGATGATTTCTTTGAGTTTTCTTATTGTTGTTGGTTTCTTTGTCTATAATTTTCTTGTTTTTCCACTCAAAAGTTTGGTTATGGGTCCAACAGTGGTCAGCTATTTCATGCTGTTTAGTGTCACCAGTCTGAACAGCTCTCCTGTGCTCCTTTTTATCTTTGCCCCAAGGAACGCTTGGACTCACCAATGTAGGTAGTATGACAGTCCTTACAATCTAGTTTGTATATACTGTTGTTGCTTTCTTCTAGAGGGACTGGATCCTTTGGTTTCGATAGCATCTTCCTTAGAGTGGACGTTGTAAAGAAGGAGCACTGGATGCTGTGTTGGCTGAGGGTCCTTCAGATTGATTTATCATCCTTTAGAGTCCTTATATCACATCGTTCATCTCTTGTTTGGGTACCTTGGAATATTGTAAGGTGAGACTTGTCTTTGGTACAATCTTTTTGTGGCACAAAACTTGAAAATCGCCTTGAAAATTTGCGACATCGCGCTAAAAACATACTTAAAAGCTTTTTTGTCTGACACTCTTCAGAGTACGAATTGTCAGAAAAGAAAGTATAGATATATTGCAGCCTACATGTGTATAACCTATATGTATATGACTACCATAGTCCATCATTTGCTAGAAAACTGAGAATGCGCCAAAATGTACGAGAACGAGAATTTTCGGATAATAGCCACAGCTTGATCGTCCTTTCGTCTAAGTGTATTGGAGTCTATCTACATTAAAACAAGAAAGCCAGTATTCTGTAGGCAGAAAGAGTTCGTTTTTTCACTTGGACTCTTTCAATAATGTTTTGTTTCTTCATTTTCTCTTCATTTTTTTTCCTTTCTTGTTTGTTATTGGCTAGTTTCGATACATGTTTTGTGTGAAAAGGTTGCCATATACCCATAATTTCCTTTCTGACAAGTCTGCCAATTTTCAAGAATATTGAGAGGGTAAGGTACCATAAGGCTAAGTAAATTAAGAAAGAGAAAACGTAAACTCTTTGGGCATCAAATTAGAAGAGAAGAATTGGCAGGAGGGCTTATCCAAGGTTATTGTGCTAGGATTAAAGAACTTGCTAGGTCCACGAGGTCGAGAAATGACAATATAAAGTAAAGAACAGTCTATAGTATACAAGGACCGAGCTGGTGAACGAGGATGATAGCTGACAGTACTGAATAAGTGCACCAATAATCTGCAAAAGCTTAGATTCAGACGATAATCCATGTAATATGCTTACAACATTATAGCGTTACGTTTCGTTGGTACTCAGGTCAAAGGTACTTTATGGACAGTTAGAATCTCAATATTGAAATACGCAGTTCTTCTTATTTATATCTATTCTTCTCTGTAGAAAACTCGAGCTTAATTCATTAGTTCTTGTACAGAAGTTGAGCTGTTAATTCTCAAGGTGTCTTACGGTAGTCGGGGTCTTCATTGTGAGCTATAGATATGCTTTTCGACACACTTGGCCCACTAAAGCTAGATTCAGGAAGAGCACTTAAGTAGTTGATAGTTTGATATAGAAAAGGAGAAGCCGTCTCTTCTACATGACACATAGAAGTATTCTTATGCTAAAGAACCTTCTCAAGGAGTAGTGGGTCGAGCAAGGGGCGAACTGGAGTTGGCTATTCACCTGCTCAGCAAAGCATTACAACTACTAGAAAGAGTGAATGGTACAAACGATGCAGAAAGAGTAATAACTTAAAGTTTAAAGCAACTGGAACTGAATGTTCCGTTCATGAAAAAGCCATGCAATAAACAGGATTACGGAAAGAGCTGATGATACATAGATAGATGGAGAATGAATAGAACATGTGTAAAGTTTACAATGAAATGACCAAAGCAATAGAGTTATGTACTATAGGTTAAGATACAGACAACACTTTCACGGCCTCGTTTAGGCTAAAAATGATTGTAAATGGCTCAAATAAAATCCTGAAATCGCATTAACATAGGTAAATATTCAAGATGTTGTATTTTATCCACCAAAAAATTATTTAAATCAAATAGCTTATTAGCACGTGATACTACTATCATATCGATGTTTAATATTTTGTTTTTCTCTTTCGGTAAAACAGGGGGTCGACTAGTCGCTGTTTCTCAAAAATGTAATATGTAAGAGAAGAACTGATTACATACCTAAAATCAGTGCCAAAAATGCACTTAGAAAGGTATGTTTAGATCTCTGATGATCAAAATAAGTGACAATTTGTCGACCGGTGTTATAAACGATGGTAACAACATTTCAATCTTCAGGTGTCATATTATGGCTGTATTAATTAGAGTAAATGAAAACTTCACATGAAAACGAAAATCCTGTCAAAATAGTGTGTTTTCAGCTGTTATGTTCCAGGTAAAATGACGGCATTTATACTTGACTTGGGTGCTTAATTTCTCACGAATTTGAGTTTCAATAATTTTCTTCAACATCAGACCTCACGGCAATCAAACGTAGATTTCATCGATGGTCAATCATCACGAATAAGTCCTATCTGCAATCGTTCACAAACTATATTGAGACTCCTTCCCACCGACACAATTTTTTGCTGATTCCTGAGAAATGCCCTCTACGTTTCAATAAAAGGACAATGAGTTTCATGCCCTTCCCCCGTACAAAGCAATGTTGTTTTGAAATCATCATTTACCTTCATCTTCCTCTTCAATTCGCACAACAACATTGC
>JANTCA010001710.1:0-11820 GCA_024741275.1 Chironex yamaguchii | reverse complement strand
AGATAGATAGATAGATAGATAGATAGATAGATAGATAGATAGATAGATAGATAGATAGATAGATAGACAGACAGACCCTGGGCATACCTACTCTTTGTCAATTAAAGTATGAAAAACTAGCAGACATTCTCAAGTGTATCATATTCCAAGGATTGTGACTCATAACTGTGAACATCTTAGCATCTGAAATTGTAATTATGTTTGTGAAAGCTTTTAACTTATAAAAATGACTGTATTCTAGTTAAGCATTATGAAGTTGAGGATAAAAAAGTGCTTACACTTCAGGCCAGGAACTCTATTCTGTAAAGCACTCTTCATCTTGACCTATCTTTCAGTTGCTATGTTGAAAAGTAGCAGGCATTTGTACACTAATTGTATTGTCTTACAAGATTTGTGCCTCTTACCTTTAAATGCAGAGGAAAGCAAATGGTAATGCACATCCTATCATCCAAGCTGTCACTGTTTATACAATAGACAGTGTTTCAAAGGTTTACAAGAAGCATGGTATAACGGTCGAATCAAATCTTACCTCTGCCCACACCACATCTTGCAGATGTAAAGTAAACACTGACTAGCTTATAGGATGATCTCCAGCAATCGTAGAACCTCAGAAAGAAGAATAAGCTATAGGTCTTACAAAATACAAATCAAAGCAATAGAATTACTGTTAGTCAATTATGTCTGTAAGCAGAAATTTTCCCTTCAAAACGTCAAAGCTACGATCAAAGCTCACAGAAAAAATTTATATGTCTGCTAGCAGTTAATTGTGTAATGTGTGTAACCTTTCTGCAAAATATATGTAACAATTCACACTCACGTCTCCATACAACTGAGTAATGTTATGGTTTACATTTTATGTAAGTGTAATTGGTAATCCATTTTCTATTCAATACAACCTTTCAACAAAGCATATCCATTCATCTGGCCTGCCTGTTCAGTAAGGCTTTGCATGTTGTCCATCCCCATAAAAGTTAACTTTGCATGTTCAAAATTTTGTCTAACTGCTTGCGCTTTTATCTTACCCTGAGTTGGCCTGCTTACTACCACCATCTTAGTCTTCGTTGCATTTAACTTAACTTCCCTTTTTCTTCCATGCTTCACACTTTATTGACTACACATTTTTGTTTTCGTTTCGAGACTGCAAATAGTACAGAGTCATCTGCATATCCAATATTTTACATTCTCATCCTTCAAACAGCAATTCTTTCATTTTCACTTAAGGCCTGGTTAATTAGAAACAAGCTGTAGAGGTTGAACAAGACCGGCTATATCGTCTTTGAACTGTTTGTCTCCTACTATAGGTACATATAAAGCAGTACTTGTCTACTTTTCAGAGACTTCACTCACTTTGAAAAAAAGCCTATTTTGTTTTCAACGTAACGTGATGTATGCTAAACTTAACCTGCCACGACATAGGATTGCTCTTCTTTTGATATCTCTTGATTCATAAGTATACGTGTTTAATATACAATTCTATGAATCGAAAAGTTATTATTAAATGTAGTACTTAGCTTACCTCAAGCATTTAATCTCATTAATAACGTGCAGGGCAATATCCAGTTTTACACTAGAGATATCTGCAACACCTTCTCAAAACAACATCGAACCTAACAACCACTTTGCTGCAACGGCAACGATACATAACTTAGATTAGGCATTTCAATTCGACCCAACAATAAAAGCCTACATTCAGGGTTTTTTGAGATAAACTAGTACAATGAAACAAGATCCTTCTCATTAAAAGTTAAGTCGACAAAGTTGATAATTCTTGAAACTAAGGGGGCCACCGTGTACAGCGTGACCCTCTTATGAGAATGAAAATTAGAAAAACCATGGCACAGCAAGAACTGTAACAGAGTAAAGAAAGTAAGAAAATCGAGCTTCAATACATTGTCTCATGACACCAAAGAAAAGATTGCTTTTCTCTGATACTATTAGCATTTTCCATCAAAATAATTTAAAGCTAACAATAGTAATTTAGTATGTACAAAATGTAACCAAAGACAAATGCAGCACCCACAGCTGTGATAAGTACTCTAAAAAGGTCTCCGAAGCAAAGATCACGTGCCTAAAAAATCGTTGTTCTCTAAGAAAACAATTAAAACTAAGAAAACTATTTCATTCAGTTCATCAACACTCATTTCGTGTATAATGTTAATATGAACATGTTTTCGCACTTCACAGCCCCCTAAACGTGATCATGGGGCAGTTTCAATCTGTTCATGATAAATCCTATCAGTGTTCCCATCCTTAGCTGACCGTAGAGAAGTGAAAAGAGGTTCGATAGTGATATCATCCCATATTACTTACGCCCATCCTGCTCTTTTCATCATTACCCTTTCCCATTTTCTGGGTTTAAAGTAACAAAGAAAAACGTAAGCGTTTCTAAAATATCCTTGGTCGAAAGGATTTTCATTCTCAGCAAAATGTTTCAAATATGATATTCGTGACCGCGACATAAATTCCCAAGTTGTTTGTGCGGTTATCATCATGTAAGAATGGCACACAAATAACAATGCAATGGCAATAACTGCAAGTGCCAAGACAAAAATACAAATAAGGAGGAGCCAATTGATACGTAGCCAATCTGTCCAATTACCCGCCTTTTCAAACGAAAACCTACATGGGAGGGAAAAAATTTAAAAGTTAGGATGAAATCATTCCAGATAAAATGTAATAAACACAGAGTGTGCATTACACAAAGTCACATAATTGGCAATGTACTTAGATCCTAACTGAATGACTGACCGACCAACTGACTGACTCACTGAAGACCGACTGACCGACTGAAGCTTTATACATATGATTCATTTCAAATTAGCATTTCTTTACAATACGATAAGTCAATCGGTCTTAAACCTCGAGACAAGATTGATTATGTAATACTAAAACATTACAACAGCAGTCAATATAGTGCGTCTAAAAATTCAAGAATGTTTTGCATATCTTTACTGTCCCGCTAGATACGATTCCTTGCATCTACATTATATGTTTCTTAGCTTCTTTCTTTTCACAACCAAGCGCTCTTTCATGGTGTTTCATTAGGCAAGTGGGCACATATCCAAGCACACCAACTGTCATTCGTAGAACTTGGAAACGGTGATCTTTGTAAAGGATTTTCATGTTCCTTAATAATGGTCATGGTTTTTACTGGTAGGTTCCACAAATATTCTATGTTGTCGATTATTTTGACGTATTCAGGCTCTCTCGTAGCATTGTTGTTATGGTTTGGGTGATTTTCATTGATGATGGCCTTAAGTAAGTATTTTGCCAAAGTATCATGCCTTAACGGTAGGTAATACCTTGCAGACATGCTGGGACAACTGCTGATCACACTGGGACAACTGCTGATCACACGGGGACAACTGCTGATCACATGGACTACGTCATCTACAAAAGCATGGCATAATCTGCAAATTTGTCAATCGTTGCCTTTAGACCTCAGTCGACTTATGTTGTAGACACCTCGTAGGTATCTCTTGATCCATGACTGCATCCAGGTACCCAACAAAATAGGATGTGGTATTTGCGTCCTTTGTACTATTACCGCTTGCTTGTAAATCAATATCTGTGTCGCTTTTTAGTTTTCTGTGGAAGAACCCATGCATCAGTTTCTGTGTATACCTCTCGGCCTGCTCATAATCTTTTGTTGTGTTGAACCTTTTGCTTACTGCCTTCGGTTTTCCTCTTGTGATAATCTCTATGTGAGCATTTGTTAGTAGATCATCATAAACTCAATTTACTGAGTCCTTCTCGCGCTCCTTAACATATTTGAGGATCTGGTTACGTCCAGAGTTCAGCTTCAGATGTTGGTATATTGCGATGAGCCTGCTTTCAAAGAGTGTCTTGGAATTTTTCAAACCTCGTTCACCTTTCGTTCTACTGATATAAAGTTTATCTTTATCTGAATTGGGGTGAAAGTTTCCAGTTAATGAAAGCTTTTTTTCTGGTTTTGATGTCTAGTTGCTCAATTATCCTGACAGCCGGCATTATAACAGGGACTTACTTACTTTGTTATAGTCACATAACTCTGATGACCAGATCTTTTTTACATGAGTAAGCGATTCTCTCTTTATTTACTGGTCCATCATACGAGATGCTTTTATCGATGCCGAGGTATTAGTAATGGTCACCTGATTTCAGGAGTGTTATTTTCAAAGTATTGATTTCTAGTGGCTCGTCAGATTCAACAATCTTCCCCTTATTAAATAGGTATGAGCACTTGTCTGTGCCAAAGTTCATTGTAATATCATTTGATAAGGTCGTTACACACAGTTGATGTTTTTAGGTCTTCACTGTATGATTTCAGATCGTCCACAAAGACGTTTTGGGTGTGGTAATGTTGACTATTCTTACCATAAGCATAGCCTTTGGTTCTTTACAGCATATATCATGATTTAGGTAGGTTCTTGATGGCTGTAATCAGGTAGTCTGCAACTTTTACAAGTTTCAAGGCATAAAGGAGCCAGTTATATGGTATCAAATCGTATGCTTTCTTGTAATCAAGCCATATTGTGTAAAGATTGCGCCACATTGTTTTAATTTCCTTCAATATATTTGTATTTACCAATAGTTGCTCTGTTGTGTCCCACACCTCTCTCTTGCCAGCAACCTGCTCCTGAGTGATCACTTGATTTGTTTCAGCATGGTCTGTTAAGAATGTATTAATACAGCTTGTGTATAGTTTGTACTGGCTTTTTAGAAAAACCAATTGGTCTACCTTTTTGGTAAAATTATTGTGTCAGCACTGCTTAATCATGTTGGTAGAGGTTGGTCGTTGTGTACCATGTTGTTGAATTGATAGGCGAGGTTATCTCTGTATCCAGTCAAATTCTTAAACCAGTAAGCTGCTATTTTGTCAGCAGGACTGGGTGATTCACTGACATTCACTTTTTTTGATTGCTGTATCTAGTGCCGACCTGGTGATCGTTTATTTCATTAATGCTCATTGTGGACAATATGTTTCACCTTAATCGCCTTTATCTTGCCATATGTTCTTCCAGAACTGTTTGACCTCATCTTTTGGGGGGATATTGTTTGCTTTAACGGTTTCTCCCTTCATCAACTGGTAGAGTTCTTTTGCATTCTCAAAGAATTTTCTCTTGATCTGTTTTCACATATGGAGCTTCTTTTGATATTCCATTCTCTCAGATTTACTCTTAAGATCTTGTTGCAGACAAGTGAGTTTTGTTTCCAAAATACTCAATTTTGTACTTCCAAATCATTTAAAGAGTTTCATTTTTAGAACTTGCTGGTGCTTGGTAAATTAGTTCTTATATTTACATTGAATGACTACGCTGGTACGTGCTATTAACTTCTGTAACCTTTCGATACTGTTTTTAGGTTCACTATCCATATTGATGCTTGTCATAAGGTTTCTATTCTCGTTAATGTCACCATTCAGTTGCTTCCAAGAAACTGCCATGCTAAAGACTGAACAGTTAATACCAAAAAGTGTAGCATTTTTCCATGATTTTAAGGGGTCTTGTATTATGGAATTAGCTGTAATCACTGTCTTTCTATTGATTTTCTTCTTTGGCTTTGTTGGTATTACAATTTCATTAATACTCTTGCCCTGATAACCTTCGTAATTTCTTATAAACAAAGCATTTAATTGCTCTCTTAGCTTATTGTTTATTTCTAAGGTTCGGATGTCAGTTTGTACATGCTGTTGTTCCTCTGGGATATCGTTTTCAATACCAATATCTGAACTACTGTTGGAATTTGAATTATTCTCAACATGGTCGACCGTTGGTACCCTCTGTTGGGCAGGTTGGGTCCCCATGGTGATCCTGCGCTTTTCAATTCGACTAGTTTGATCTATTAAGTTTTTAGATGTAAACGATGTGGGTTGTCCAGTAAAAAAACTTTTTTCTGCTCTGATGAACGCGTCCGCACTGCTCGGAGGTCAGAAGCAAATTTTGATCAGGTCTACATTTTGTTGTTCCAATAAACAGAATCTATTTATGAAATCACTGCCAATAATATGTAATATTTTCTTACACCTTAAAAAGTTCCTACAGTTCATACCTCAGAGATAATGCGAACTAAAATAAACTGTAACAATCCTGTATATTGATGAATCCGTGACAAGTGTTGACTTCAAATGTGTTGTAAAATAAATTAAGTACTGCAGGCCTCTGTAATTCTTTGGGAAATCCGTGCACAAATAATTCTGACAACATAAAAGGGCAAATTCATTCGTATAAACAAAAAAGATCAGCATCAATGGATATGTAGATCTCAAATATAAATTTTGGAAAATATATTGCATACCTAACTGTTTTTAAACGTTTAAAGTCCTCTAAATTAACAGATTTAATTATAGATGTTTATTACCGAGTTCAGGGTTACACTTGAAATAAGCAAGGATAACTAAAATCAACAATTGCTTTTGTCACTTACCACGTAATATCAATGGCCCATAAAGTAACGATTGTTTCCGACAAAAGAAACAACCAAAAAAACTTATGATTTCTCTCGCCAATACAAGAGCCTATCCAAGGGCAGTGATGGTCATATTTTCGAACACACCTCCCACAGTCCTCGCAATGTTTTGAACGAAGTGGTTGAACAGTTTCACAAAAGCCACATCGACGAAGTCGGAGTGCCTTGCCTTCTGGTAATAGCATGCGGCATGTCTCTGCTTCTGCTGACTCGTCATCTTCTGCATTATTTGTGATTTGTAAAGAAAATTCAGATTTACTCTACACAAGAAGAAATAAACACAAGGTTTGAAATCAAATAATAGACATGTTTATAATCTCCACATACCATACGAAACATACGTGTTTACGTAAAACGTTACTATTAAACTCAAATGTATGCCTGTAAAAGGTGGCCTTTTGCTCACCGACAGAAAAAGGGGTTCTTTGATAGCAACTGGCAAGGCTGCACATTTTAAGACTCATCAGGATACCTGTGCAGTCTAAATTTCACAAACCAAGGGCTAACAACTTGTAATTCTCTGTCACCCTACTTTGGTAAGGCCACAAAGGGGTGTCCACAGCGGTAGATTACTCATAAATTGTTGTTTAACACGCCGACATTAATTAGTAAATCACATGCACGTTTTACGATGTTAAAAATAGCAGGTAATTGCAGATAATAGCAGATAATAAAGAGGGTGCTGACTGCAGTGGTTGTTGAGCACAGCTTTTTGATTCCAAAGGCTGTTGAGCACAGCTTTTGATTCAAATGGCTGTTGAACATACATTTTCGTATGTGGTGTTGTTTTACAGATAAGCAACGAGGATATTATAACCAGCATAAATATGGGTCAGTAAGCCATTTTGCAGGAAGTCTTTTTACGTGACGTTGAAAGGGCGTAAAACTTGCATTATTGTGCTCTACAAAAAACAGCAGGAGGGTAAAGTCAAGAGTACTAATAAACAGGAAGGGAGCTATGGTGTCACCAATATGACAAAGAGGTCTTCCTCTCTGTCAGGGGATCAGGGGATCAAACCACGAATTTTAATTCTGCCGACTGTATAAAAAATCGCAGAAGTGTTCAAAACAGAGAATAATCCAATCCAGAGTTGTCAATTTCGATTTGTGATAAAGGGAAACTGATTGGGGAATAGTTCATAGACTTTTTCAAAGCTTTCAACACTAGTAGCCTCGCAACGCCTGAGCAAAGAACCAACCTAGAAGCACTCCAAGAGAGCATACCTCCATCAGGCCAATATGTATATTCTACCCCACGATGATTTTCTAGGTAACTCACTTTGATGATAGTATCATTACCAAATAAGATCACTGGCTTATCTAACGAAGACTTCCTCACTACAACTTTGAATGTTTTATTGCAGAATAAAAAATCCAGGATCCGGGATACGTCAAATGTTTTGGACATAGTTTGAAAAATACCAACCAACCAACTAACCAATCAACGGACCAATCAATGCACCCCTCCCCCCCCCGATAATCCCATAACTTTCTTCGTGAAGTTAGAAATGGCATACACGGTCGCGACCTAGAGTGATTTAACAATAGCCTATTCAACCACCATACGACTGTCCAATATGGCTCCACATTATATTGGTTACCATTCTTAGTACAATATATGGACTTTTCGTTTGCAAATGAATCACCAAAATTTATATATAAATTAATACACCCACTGCCTTTTACTGGAGAGGAGGCAAAGGTTTTTTCGACTCCTCTGATAGAGCCTCAGATGTCCAGAAACATTATCTGAGGTACAAATGTCAGCAAGTTTAAATAGTTTTTCTGCCTTGTTTCCGGCACCCTCTAAAACCATGCTGCAAAGCTCCTTTTCTACGCTTGGTCGATTCAACCTTTTGACCAAACTTCACCTCCCAATAATTAAGTGATGAATGCATCTCCAAAACAAAACAATCTTCGACGGCTCTCTATTATCATTATTTTTAGTTTGTTAATAGCTCTGTTAATTAAAGCAGCAATTTTATATGGAATTGTTTAAAACATGGAACGAAAATCAAAGTAGGGGGCTTCCTAAGACTGTGGCTCCTTTAGGTCAATTTTTGTGAAATGAGAAAAAAGTTGTACTTCTAAAAGCATAGATAAAAGTTGGTAGCAACAATGGATTTTGTGTGCGAATCTTTACTACAAAAAACGGTTAATTCAATGTTATGAATCCAATCCAAAACAAGACTAAGTAATTATTTCAAAGCACACTGAATAAAATTCACTGGTCAAAGCCAAATTTATTGCTAAAGTCTGTCTAGCTGATTTAAAACAATTTTGATTGTTTGTACTGAATCTAAAACTCACATTGGTTTTACTGAAGCAGGTTTTACTCAACTTTCTGAACAAAGTTACATACGTGTTTTTTGTTTAAATGTACTAGTATTTTTGTTTCGTATCATACAAAACTCTTTCATATTTCTCGCAATAAACAAATTCTGAAGATTTTGCACATGCCAAATTTGGGACACCAGTCACGAGGTTTCCTCTAGTGTTCTAGACTTCACGATGGTGAAGAAGAAGTGGTTCCGAGCGATGGCGCTTCAGATCCTTTTTCCCAATATCCTTTTTCCAAAAAGGAGCTAAATGATTTAGTTCCTGATCTCAGACTATCACAGCCCTCTGCTGAGCTATTAGAATTCAAAGAGAACCTCGTCTCTGATAGTGCTCGCATCATGTTTTACTGCAACAGGTACCAACAGTTCCTCCGTTTCTTTGGAGAGAAGGATTTGGTGCACTGTACAGATATTCCTCAGCTTCTGCACAAACTTGGAATGGCACAGTATGAACGCAAAGATTGCAGACTGTTCATTGACAGCAACAAGCAATCAGTAACATGTGTTCTGCTTCGCAATGCGGCAAGGACGAGACAGACCTTCGTGCCCTGAATCTTGCACAATTAACGTTAAATTTACTTGTATTCCCTTTATCAATGTCTATTATTCGATTTACAGAAATTGATGTTTGTAACATTTAATAAATACAGCAAAAGGATTTTTTACCCTTAAACCTTTTGCAGCGAAATACTAATGAAAATCAGCCAATAATGTCACACAAAAGGAATCAATTTCGTTTTAGCAATTTTTAATCATAGTACCCAATGTGCTTTAAACAGGAAAATCTTATGGACACAACTTTTAAGCATTTAAATCATTGCCCGAAAACAATTTAAAGCAAATATTTGTGAAAATAAACAAATTCCTACAAGTGATGACCCCCCCAAATCCCAACAACTCCACCAATGTACGGAAATCAACTGTTATTATTGGAAGACATTCATAATAGGCAAAAAAGCCAGGCTATAGTAAGGCATTTTCCCTTGAATTTTGTCAGTCACAAGGCAAGAGACAGGGCTGCTGTAGATAAGACAGGGCTGCTGTAGATAAGACAGGGCTGCTGTAGATAACATTTAATAACAAATTCAAAACCTTTTACAAGCACACAATGCAGAAATCCATCAGTGGTAAGATGAAGCTATCAGGGGCAGTTACACCTTAAATTTGATAGGTGCTTAAGTCTCTTATAATCTTTGCGCTGCCACAGTTGTATAAACCACATTAAAACATGGTATTTGTTGCTACGTGATTCTAACAAACTTGAATGCAATAACTATTTTTTTAAACTATAATTTTGACTGGAATCCAAATGTTGGGAGCTACATTTGCTGTCCCCGGACTGACAAAATCCTCTAGACAACCAAAGTAGGAACACACTACATAAATATTAATCATATAAGTATCCTTTGTAAGGCTCATGAAAGACGCATGTTAACTCCATTCAATCGCATTGTCTAGAACTCAAACATGACGTTGTCACATATAAAAGTCTATATGAGAAAGACTGGGAAAGTTAACAGGTTTGCTGGTCAAGTAGACAAGTGGAATCTGCCACGTTTGCAAAATTACTTGCATTGTGAGGTGAGCGTTTTACTCTTCAACAATATTGTGAACACCATGAAAAGAAAACATGACACCAATTAGCAATTCGAGTGGAGTTTTCTTTATCATAATACAAACTATATTACACATGTGAATCGGGCTTAGTGCTGCTACCCTTGATTAATCATTTCATTCAAACGGGCCAGGCGTTTTCGACTACTTCTACCTACAATTCCTGCTTTTTTACCAACGTTCCTTACACTCTACGAATGCCATTGATCCAGTTGGGCACGAACCCTAAAGTAAAAGTTAGTGTAAGCTAAATTTGCAAGGGCTGTAAACTCTAGGGAATTTTGAAATCTGCATCCAGGAAATTTAATGGGGTGCACTTGCAACCACAGCACCCCCTAACCCTGTACCAAAGATGGTGGGGTACAAGTCGTGGGTGCAATTGTGGAAATATGTAGTCAAAACTAAAATTTCCTTGACATAAAAGCACCCCCAAAAATTCTACTGGAAAACATTTATACATTTTTTAAACTTAACTGCACTTTGTAATTAATACCATACTTACGATCGATAACTTAAAAAGTCCTCGAAAACTGTGCATGCGACAGCATTCACAGAGCTTTACTGTGTGGCTTACAATGAATTCCATTTCAGCTAGAACTATTTTTGTTCCCTAGCGTCGGGTTTCTATGTTATGGCATCAAACGGAGGCAGTTTATACATTGCTTAATCAATTTTGTCAAAATGTGTACCATTAAAATTTTGCTTAACAATATGGTGTGCTCCCACCAAAAGGGGCACTAACTACAGATTAAGCTCTGATGAAAAAGCATTAGACCCCATATGAGTTCTGCATAATTCTAGAAACTGAATGCCATTCCCATTAAATGAGCAATTTTTTCCTTATGAAAATAAGAACCTCTTTTAGAACCTGATTTGCTGATGAGCATCATTTATATTAGAAATTCTATAGGATTGCTCAGCAAAAACTAAATGTGCAGCTAGCAATGTTAGAGTTTTGGCAGCTTGAGTTACATTTATTAACAACGCCCTATCAGAGGTAAGTATTTAAGCTTTTGTCTATTGCTATTTGACTGTTTGCTCTACACCAGGGACGCTTACTCCTTTTTTTCAGTGGAAGAAAATGTACAATGCTTGAAGACTTGCAGGATCTTAATAGTACAACAATAAGGAAACATAATAAGTCCTTCAATGGAAGGCGAACGGTCGGTCAAACAAGGTAGACATGAGTTGATCGAACACCAAGATAAGAACGGAATGGCCATATCTGCTATCCAAGATACAAAGCTGAAGTCAAGCACGAAGCTTAACAGCAAAGGCCACTATCTGCTGATACGAGAAGCAACACAAGAGGAGGACTAGCGTTTGTCGTGCATAAGAATATCAGATTAGTAAGACATTTAATAAACACGACTATTGTTTTAAGTTTGTAAGACATGTTTCGGATATACCTTATCCATCA
>JANTCA010001709.1:0-11820 GCA_024741275.1 Chironex yamaguchii | reverse complement strand
AGGATACAGGCATAAAAAACAGAAAGGATGCAAGCATAAAAAACAGATAGGATAAAAGCATAGTAATAAAATCAGATTGGATACAAGCATAATAATAAAAACAGATAGGATACAAGCATAATAATAAAATCAGATAGGATACAAGCATAATAATAAAAACAGATAGGATACAAGCATAATAATAAAAAAAGATAGGATACAAGAATAAAAAACAGATAGGATACAAGCATAATAGTAAATACAGATAAGATACAAGCATAATAATAAATACAGATAGGATACGAGCAAAAAAAACAGATAAGATACAAGCATAATACTAGAAACAGTTAGGATACAAGCAAAAAAAACAGATAGAATACAAGCATAAAAACAGATAGGATGCAAGCATAATAATAAATACAGATAGGATACAAACATAAAAACTGATAGGATACAAGCATATAAATAGAAACAGATAGGATACAAGCATAAAAAACAGATAAGATACAAGCATAATAATAAATACAGATAGAATAGAAGCATAGTAATAAAAACAGGATACACGCATTAAAAACAGATAGGATACAAGCATAATAATAAAAACAGATAGGATACAAGCATAATAATAAAAACAGATGGGATACAAGCATATTAATAGAAACAGATAGGATACAGGCATAAAAAACAGAAAGGATGCAAGCATAAAAAACAGATAGGATAAAAGCATAGTAATAAAATCAGATAGGATACAAGCATAATAATAAAAACAGATAGGATACAAGCATAATAATAAAATCAGATACGATACAAGCATAATAATAAAAACAGATAGGATACAAGCATAATAATAAAAACAGATTGAGTACAAGCATAAATGACAGGTAGGATAAGGGCAAAGTATAAAATCTGTGTTATTCGATTACTCGAATCAGAATAATCTAGCCAAATCAATCCTGTTGCAACTCAGAGAATCGTGTAAATTTTCCTACCTTGGAAATGACGTCAGCATGTAAAGTGTGCTTGTCGCAAGCAATAAGTATGCTCCCAATTGGGATGGATCTGTGCAACAAGATGGCATCTTTTGATATTAAACATGAAGTTCACTTACGTGTTGAGCTAATATTCTTCTATTTATTAAAATTTCAGGATTTGAACCACGTATTTCAAAAGTACGTCATAAGATACTGCGGAATGTAGAAGTTTACACAAATATGTAAAAAGCATATTAGTGATATGCCAAACCGTAGCTAGGTTCATTTCCTAACAAAATGCTGTATTTCGAGTCTTGCTCTTATGAACCAAGCCAATAACAGCCACCGGTTTTTAGGAACTCTTAAAATATCACCCTCATCATTTTTCACTCTCATGATTATTCACCATCATCATTATTCACCATCATCATTTTTCACCATCATCATTTTTCACCATTATTTCAGCATTATAATTGACATCACAGGTACATCGCATCTTCTTTCTTTCTTCTCTTTTTGTCCTTTTCTCTCCTTTTCCTTGTTGGTATTTTACTTTTATTTGGTTCTCTTGTAAAGGCGTTAAATTGGGACATCGTTCGAAGCTCAGGTTGTTACAATCATTATTTTGCTTTCTTTTGCTCTTTCTTTGTCTCTACTGTAGTTTTTCTGATTACGGTTGATTCGTTTGTAAAAGAAATAAATGGAGTTATCCAAATCTGTTGAGTGTAAACTTGTTACAACGCTACAATTTTACCACAGTGCTTTTGGTTGAGTGGAAATTCGATTGTTTTGCGAGTGCAGCCCATCATCCGATCATGAGTAGAACCAATTGGCATTAATGGAATGGAGTATGTCATGTCATCATTGGAAGAACCAATCAGGATCAATGGATCAATCATAACGTCACACTTTGCCACTCTGTTGGAAAAGTGATATCCAGTAAAGTCAGAGGTAGGATTAAACTCGAATCCAAAGGCTAAAAACCAATGAGCTATCAGTGCTAGTCTGCATAATTGTTTTAAGTTGCCAAAAATCGTAGTTGTGGTGGGTTTTGTGTAAGCTTAACTCGTGTCACGATTTCTCCAATTTCATAGCCTGGTACGAATCATTAACAACTCATACTGTTTTCACCATCCACAACCACGGTCACGTGAATTGTTTTTAAATTTCCAGGTAGAATAACGGCCAGAATCCTTTAACAATGACGTCAGGAGACAGCTTTTTGTGCAAACTTATTGCCGTTAAGAACTCATAAAATATGACATCTATAACTGAGTTAGTCCCTATGCTATCAGAACGTGAACACGTGACAGGAATAGAGCTGTGTAATTCGTCGCTCCCAGTTCGGGTGACGTTGTTGTTTACATTCAGCAGTAACCAAAATAATATCACCTGCGCATTGAAATACTATATTTAGTCAGTTTTAAGGATGAGTTGTTTACAAAGTGACTATATCGTCCACCCTTTTCGTCGTTAAAAATAATGATCTTCGTCATCATCATAAACCTCACCATAATTGCCCTCCTCTTCATAATCGTCGTGATCTTTTATATTTTCATCATTACTATATTCATTCTCTTCATGATTCTCGTCGTCATCATAATCATCGCCACCATCTTTTGAATCTTCATCATTACTATCCTTATCCTTATTATCATTCACAACATTATCATAATGCTAAATCATTGTCATACATCATTATCATACATCATCCTCTTCACCATTATGTTTTATATCATCGCCATGATCGTCACAATAATTTATCATTATCAGCATTAAAATAATCATCACCTTAAAAATTTTTAGATTTGGTCGAGAACGTACAACCAAAGCCACTGTCTTTGAAACATTAAGCGATAGTTTATTCTCTTGTAACCATTTCTTTAGCTGCTTGAGATCAGAGTTAAGTGCGCTACAAGGCGTACCCTTAAACGACATGCGCTGCAACGCCAACAATTAAAAACATAGGCTGGAAGGCAAATTCTTAAAAAACACCCACTGCAGTGCTTTGCAACATAAACCACAAGGAGGTGAAGGAGATTGGATCTGAAGGAATTCTTTGTGATCGAAAGTTTCGCCAATAAACAATGACCAATTTGTACACGAGTGATATCAAGGTTATCAAGTTTATCATTATCAAGGTTAAATGACCAAGAATCTTTTAACCATTTTTGATGGTGTATCTTACTCTACCTTATTACTATGTAGTCAGAATTTGAAACTCAGGGAGTCAACTGCTGTTACGTTGACTCTTTGAAACATGTTGCACTTGTACAGTTTGGTCAATGTCCTATTATGAATCGGGTCATAGGGCAGAGAACCGAAAATCATTACTGTTTATTTTTAACTGCTATGTCATATTGTGACCACATCTCATATTAAAGAAGTGGCTTGCATTCGTTTATCTTCCTGCATACTGTTCTGTCAAAGCAGAAGAACATTGTTTATAGCTTTGTTTCAAGCGTTGATTGTCGCATCTCTCACAATACTGGAAGAAAAGTACACTATTGACATATTTGTTCAAGGTCGTTCTTTATTTCTGTTGGATGATTTTAAATCCTGAGTCTTTAAAGTAGATGCTTTAGCGGTGTAGAGTTACGAACAGTGTTATTTGTCGAAAAGACACATGTTAGCACAAATACTGTCTTGCACTTCATATTACATCATTGCTGATGTTGTTAGAGACAAACTTCTGCAGTTTCAAGGTGAGTTTCTACATCTTTCCGAATTTGTAACCCGAGCAATGACACCATCGTTGAAGAGTATACCTTACTATTGACTCGCTGTCATTCCGATTACACAGTAACCAGTGACGATAAATCTTAATGTTTTGCAAACCAATAAATACTGCGTTTGTTGATTTAAGTTGATTTCTGGTATTGTGACTCGGAGCGAGTGAAAGAGCTTCTGCGTCTTCCTGAGCACTTTTATGCATTCAAAATACACTCAGCGTGCATTACATGTATGATTTAGCACGATATAGTCATTGAACATGGAAACCTGTAGCCAAACTATTAATTCCCTATTACCAAAGTGAGACTTATAAATGAAACGAAACTGAGTCTTGTCTGGAAGCTGGCCTCATTTAACAAGTTTTTAGTTAAGTGAGATCACATAGTTTATGGAACGATAAAACTAGCCATTTAAGATAAAAGGAACGATTACGAAAGGATCTTTGCAGGATTGGGCAGAAGTTTGGTCCTTGTAAAATAACACCGTATGTTTGGGATCGCTTCTGTCACCTACACAACATATGACCACGTGTAATTAAGACTGTAATATTACTCTCATAAACCCAACTATTAATTAGGATGCCATTGGCGTACAAGCCTCCTACTCATGCCAGAAGCGTCAGGCATCATTAAACATGCAAGACTTTTATGTTGGTTACATAAAATCATATTCAAATGCCTGATTAAATTATTTTTAATTTTTTGTCAGATTCTGACAAATGTAAATCCAAGCTATGACAAAGATTAGGAATATCACAGTGCAACTGACAAGAGTAAGGAAAATCTGAATTTACTGTGTCATGAAATCTTACTAAATCAGTCAACGTGCTTCAGTTTGTAGAAATTACTTTTTATTATAGTTATACCTTGGGATAGATTTATGCTTATTGTCACTAGATATTTGCAAGCAAACTAACAAATTAAAACATTACAAATTTGTGTCTTAAATTAAGAAGAACTACAATGGAACATAAACTTGCAAAAAATATCATAATTTACACGTAATTCACAAATAATATTTGATTCGTATATTAGCGATGATTTAAACACTTTAATATCGAGTAGAAAATTGTAACGAATATGTTCTCCTTGGAAAATAGACAGCTTCATTTTTCTTCTTTATCTAATACCCTGTTTTTCACAATTGCGTATTTTAACCCCACTTTCTTGAGATATACCAAACACACTACTGCTCTCCAATCTACGAATGCTTCCAGTGATCACCTCCAATCCCCGGTTATTATCAGTAATATTTAAAATGTGTAACTTAACCACACTTCCCGAGATGACAGCGATCTATCAGCGAATTTTCTAACAACAAGGTCTGAGCCATGCGGTGTGGCCTTATTAAATACCAGACCACCTTAGCTGTATAGTATAAAGTATGTGATTTTATTCGTTGCTTTTGAAAGCCTACCTTTCTTTGACTGTGTACTTCAAATGTTTGAGCTGGCTATCAGATGAGCAAAATATGTCACTGATCTATACACGTGACATGCACGATTGAAATGTGTTGGTATACGACATTCATGCTATTGTTTCCAGATTAGAGTTTGAAACTGAACTAATTTACAAATTGTAGATTAAAAATGACTGTGACTTCGAACTGTTAGTTTAATTTCCAAAGCAGTTTACTTTCTCCGCTTTCTTTGGTCATGTTTAAAAAAAGACTTAAAACGTAAGCTCTAGATGGTTTATAGTGGGTTTAATTTCATATATTATAGTCACTGTTTATATATTTAAGAAGAATGGACACAGTAAGTACATTGCTGCTTTAAGTGTTTTTGGTGTGACGGACGGAAATGAGAGTAAATGACATTGTAAACTGATTGGATTGAGATCAATATCAGAGGATTTGGCTAATTGAGATCTGTCATGTTAATCTGTTGAGAGAAGATGGAAAGGAAATTCTCATTAAACTCTTAACACATAAACTGGATCCTAGCTGGGGATTGTCATCTGTTCTCCAAAATACTTCGACGTGTTGCTTTCATCTTGTTATACAGACTTCTTTGGACAACAGCAAATTATGCGGACAGTTATCCGTCAAAAAACCTGTAAGAGAACATTTCTTCCCATATTCCTCCTTCCCCTCGATAAGAACTTCTATTAATTTGTATTCATGTCCGTTTCAGCAGTTTTCTTTCAAAAGTGGTGTGAAACTGTCGCGTCTACTATATGTGGTTACAAATATTACTTGTTGGTGATTATATTTATCGCGCTTGCATTGACTACCCTCCCCTTCCTAAGCATCGTGAATTCGGCCCTGGTGTTATAGAAGGAATTTGACTGTGGCTCCATAAAATATGCAAATATCTTTGCTTATTATTACGAGGGATGACAGCATAAAAAATATATCTGAAAGCGAGAGCAAGACAAAGGGTGATGGTGATGATTACGGTAATGTTAATGATGATTAATGATGATAAGAAGAATGGTGATATAGTTGTGATGATTCTGATGATTTATGATTATGATTATGACGATGATGATGATAGTTGTATTTATCATGATGCAGGATTGTAATTGTACTTGTGATGACGATTATGATGATTATAATAATAATGAAGATGATTATGATGATTGCGGTAATGATGACGATTGACGATTATAATGATGATAGTTATGATTATAATTCTGATAATTTGAAAAGAAATACTGTTTGGTGAATGTTATACCACAACTCATTTTGCACCTTAGCTTTTTCTTGTCAAATTTCCTGGTATAGCATTCGACTCAAAATGTATCTAATAAAAATATTTAATGTTAAAATTACCCTTCTTTCAAATTAACGTCTGAGAAGATACGTCCATGTTTCGACATTGATAGCAATCCAAGAATCCGTATTACTTTTAATAATGTAAATAATTTTGTGAATATTTCAACTGCTGTCGTAAACAGATATACCTCAACCATTGGCACGTGGGCTTGTACTGACCTTCTGAAACGATGTCCCGTCGTGGGGTGGGTTTAAAGGTTTTTAATATCACATACATGCGAAAGTACAGAGGAAGTCAAATAGGAAGTAAAGACGACATCAAACATTTTGGGCTGTCCTTGGTATTTGTAGATCAAAGGTGAACGATTTGAAAAATAAACTAAGCTTTAAAACTGGTAGTAAACGGTTGCGTCACGTGCATGTCACGTTTTTTCCTATCAATAAACTGTGCTTGCATTTAGTTGGAAATGTTTATCATTTCTTGAGTCGTAAGCTGAGAGCCTAACGATGAAAAAAGGATCTCCTGAAACCCAGGGAAAGAGTTCGTATCAAGGCATGATAACTTTGTCCATTTATGGCTTAAGAGTTGATTAAGACTAAGATTTATGTATTTCAATATTCAAAAAGATAATTGTCTGTTTTGAGAAAGCAGAGGCACATTTTTAACACACGAAATCTGGTCTCTTTCCCCGAGAAAATTGTCGAGGTTTCAAAAAAAATATCAACTGTATCTTACCTACACTTAAGCAAGAGTAACAAGAAAAAGCGCCATGATAGCTTTATCATCCTATTCCGATGCATTAATTTTACGCTATTAAAACACCTACATTTGAAGTAGGCAATGCTTTCTGGTTTGATTCTTATCAACGCTTACTATCTTTTCGGATGAGGAAGATTTCTTCCCCAAAGACAATCTCTGTGAAGTTTAAGCTACGTTTTGGCCGTATGTTAAAGTATAATTCAGAATATGACTGCCAAAAGGCTCAATTAAAGCGCTAATATTTAAACTTGTAGTAGATTTTGAAAATCATTCTTTATGATAGCATTGCAATGTGCGGCATACGCTTTTGGTGTTAATGATGTCTCATCAGTTTAAAGCAAATTATTTTGAACTCCAGTGGTTGGGTATTTTCGTAATAAAATGAACTATTGTTCACGAGGCATGAGAAATTACAAGCGCTAATCTCAATCAATGGTTGATTGTGTTGGGCGGGCGGAAAGAGCATTTCAAACAGTGCCATGTGGAGACTGAGGCGAATTTAGCGTCATGACGTCAAAACCAAGACGGAAGTTCTAAAATTCGACAAATTACCCAAACTGCGTTTAAGGCCACGTTTAGACTAAGAAGAAAGAGAATAGTCATCCTACAGCTTCCCTAGTCTCTTTAGCTGATAATAACTGAAATGCTTTCCAACGAAGGAGAAAGGGAGATGAAGGCGAAAAAGAAGACAATACGAAAAATGTTTGTAACTTTATCTAAGATTGGTCATAAATAAGGTAGTGTACTTTTGCTTATTATGGATAGCTTCTTAGCTCGAACAAAAGAAAGCAGGAATAGCGTAAGATATACCGCATCAAATAATAGTTTATTGCTGTTCTTGTTGTTCAAATCTGTTATTAGTTCTTCGACTTTGGATACAAGTTATGTCACAGTGTCATGACCAAGTGGAAGAAGTGGATTAATTGGTGCACAAAAACATTTATGGACAAATACACCTTTGCACTAAATGAGCATTTTTGAAACATCGTATGCAAAATGTGCTTAATGTAAATTAGTTGTGTATGCCAATGATGATAAAGGTAATTGCAACAATATTACGAGTTATTGGTCGATGCCATGTTTTAGGATTTGATGCCATCCAATAGTCGATGAGTACAACAGCCATGCACCTTCAAGAGAAACAATTTACGATGTTGAGTTGGCATGTA
The DNA here is from genome assembly GCA_024741275.1 of Chironex yamaguchii. Lineage (NCBI taxonomy): Eukaryota > Metazoa > Cnidaria > Cubozoa > Chirodropida > Chirodropidae > Chironex > Chironex yamaguchii. The sequence continues at coordinate 3,490 of JANTCA010001709.1, read as the reverse complement.
ACAATGTTCGTAACAAAGTGGAAGAACCTACATTAAACATCATGCGTTAGCTCATAGGAACGTAAAGTGGGGAAATTAAACTTGGCATGTACGAGAATTGGAAAAAGGAAAGACTTCATGCATTGTTTGGGAATGCTTCTACTGCAGATAGAGCAGCATCAAAGGTAATGCGAAGGAATTGTACAGAAGCTTTAAATAAACCATTATAAGATTTTTATAAGGACCAACTACCTTTCAAATTGTAATTTTATAGTTGACGTCAGTGTCCATTCTGTTAGTTGTCTCATTAAAATTTTCCCTTCATTTATGTGGTAGTCAGGTTAGCTGTTATTGTAAATTCGAGGAGTGTTTAACGTTTATACATTGAGGTATCTCGCTTACTGATGACGCACAGTACGTGTCGAGATCTTTAATAAACTCACATAAATTTGTATTGTACTTTTAACTAAGGGTGTCAAGTCATATCCTTGTTGTTTACGGTGAGCATATTTATGCAGCATTTAAACTTCTGTAATATGTGTTCTTTGCTAATGATAGCAAAGAAACTGCTCTTTGGTTTGTACCTGGAATTATAACTTGAAACCTGCTTCTAGTACCTGCTCTCTATCCCCCATGGTTTGAAAGATCATAGGTGCACCGTAGATAATTTCACTGTCAAAATTTTCCTTTCATCTCCCTTATCTTGTTCGTCGAGCGCCAGCCCATCAAAATGATGTTGTCGTCTCATCTCTTTATCTCTCTTCCTCTTGATTCACACCAAAACCCTTTGTCAGCGTATAAATAAGCATTTTGAAATCTAACCATAAGTTCATACATCTAGTTGCTGAAGTAGATATTTGTGCATACAAATGTGTAAACAAGGGAAATGTATTCACAGGAAGGACCAAGTTAAGCTATTCCCTTACACGGATTGTAAGTATTACAGAATTTTTGATTTCAGCAAAAATCAACAATGTTTTGGTGCTTTTATTGGGGTCTGTTATGTTTACTATTTCCCGAGTACCACAAATAGTTAAGGCAAGCATCCGGTTAGCACAGAAAAACTGAAAGGTGCAAAGTTCAGTACGGTAGGGCTATATCACGTATTCGAGATACTAAACAACAAGTGTGTGTTTTGCTACTGTTTAATTAAAACAACTGTACAAGTTCATTGCAACACAATAAAACGTTAGAGAAATTAATCTTCAGCTTAATTGATGTTAATATTTCTCTTCATTATTACTCTGCAAGCAATATACTTCCAGATAGCAGCTCATTTCTTTTATGGAATTTAGTGAGTTAAGTATCATTAAATTAAACTCACTAAACTGGTGACCCCGACGTGATTTATGACCATTTGAGTATTATTAAAATTAGATTTAGATTGTTGTTTAGCTGAGAAACAAATCGTAGGTCCAGGGCGGGAGCCGAACCCGCGACCTTCTGCTTACCGGGCAGATGCTCTGACAACTGAGCTACCTTCGCGTTCTTTCTCACAGTTGAATTTAAGAGGTCATGATTTGATGATTGCGTCACTACAGAAATTCAACATGTCCATCATGTCTTATATTTGAGAAGAAATAATAGTTAACTGACATAACAACATATTCCCGTGCAAAAATAAAAAGGTTTATCTAATTGTAGTAAGACTTGGACAAACTGATCATTGAATTAATGTTAAAGTGTAATATATATATCCGTTAAAGTTTAAAACGAGCTTGTTTAAATTTTATTACATGGCATAGTTAAATACGTTTATTTTTGTCAATAATGATTTGTTGTTCTTGATACCTAAAATAACAAGCATGCATGCACGATTGACACATACAATGATAATCACTTTAGCCAAGACATGCTCTCATTGATTAACCAGAGTTTCAGGTTATATCTTTTTTGGTAAAATATTGTACTGTTTTATATACAAACGCAGCAGAAACATTATTGATTGACAAATTGAGTGATATATTAACACACTACCTTTACGGGCATAATTGTTTAAATTAAGCGCTGTTGGCTTTGCCCACATCTTGAGCTTCTCTTGGCCTTTCCATAGTATTTTTGTAGTCTTGTTGAAAAGATAATCATTTTGTATGTAAGGAGCAAATGTCTAAAGATTACATATGATTTCTTATTTCTAAAGATTACATAAAGATTTCAAATGTCTAAAGATTACATACAGTTTTTCGACCGTATATTTAAACTTCAAACTTGCAATGCCAGGTATGTTGTGTAGTAAACGTATGTTTTTGACACGATAATTAAAAAGCAATAGTATAGATATCATGTCATAATGGAGATTTTAAATGTCGAAAGATTTAAATAATCATTAAATCAACAACTGATATGGTAAACGAGTACCAGGAGAGAAGGTCTACTTACTTCTACTTTGATATGTTTAATATATCTAGTTTATACGGTTACCTGATATGAATTATACAACTTAATCTAAGCAAATGCCGTAACCCATATTAAGCCCAACCATGATAGCTAGTCGACTAAAGCATGAAAATAGAATGCACCAAGAGGGCAATTGTCCAAAGTCAAGTCTACTGATAATGAATTAGCACTAACAGCATAATTCGGTATCGGTACATATCAGAAGTCCTTCTTGATACGTAGATAGTGATCATATGGATCGATAAAATCATATTTATTTTAATGTGTGATCATATGCTTATAATTATCTAATATCAGAGGTACGTAAATTGTAACATTATTTATAGATAAAACGTGTCTCTCTCTGTTTTCCAATTCAATATCGCACCAACATAGAACAGACAAACTATTTGCTTTAAACTTCAAACACGTCATGATTAATATTTTGTCCCGATTAAAGAGAGAAATTTTGTATGAAAGCTGCAAACATTTTCCAATATTTACGATCCAGTCTGCTGACTCTGTAAGTCCACCGAACATAGGTAATTAAGGCTGCAAAAGCAGACGATTGCCATTCTTCCTTAATAAAATCCTTCCTCCCTGGCATACATTTCTCCTAAGGTAAAGCGCCATTTCAGACAACAATTTCTGCCTTTATCAAGCTCTTGTGTCGAAAGAGAGATCCTTATTTTACAAAGGAATCCTGATTCCATAATACGATCCTCCTAACTAAAAGCTCCATCAATGATGTGTCACTTGAGTCCAAATACAGTCCTCGTATCAGGCAGCATCTCCTTTCTTCACATGTCTGTGCGTTCTTAATACGTTACTCCAAAACAGGTGCAATCCTTTCTCTTAAAACAGCTGTCTCTTTCCTTTACAAAAACGTTATTTTATTGCTATACTTCTCTAATTCAGATTTAATATGCAGTCTCTGTCCTTTACAAAAAGGTATTTCAATGATATACTTCTCCAAATAAGATGCAACCTTCTCTCTTTAAACAGCTGTCAATTTCCTTTACAGAAAAAATCATTTTACTGATGTACTTCTCCAATTCAGATGCAACCTTCTCTCTCTTTAAACAGCTGTCAATTTCCTTTACAGAAAATATCATTTTACTGATGTACTTCTCCA
>JANTCA010001708.1:0-11820 GCA_024741275.1 Chironex yamaguchii | reverse complement strand
CCGAGCCAAGTGGTGCAGGGTTGTGGAGGTAGCAAGGGGCCTGAGTGCCTAGGCATATGATGATGATGATGATGATGTGTCAGTATCTTTATAAACAGGCCACTGGGATAAAGATTGTGAGAAAAAAGTTGAGCTTTTCTTCTGTATACTTGAAGTTTACGGGTAGTTGTAATAAAGTTTTATAACGAGGAACGCTTTGTTGTATTTTGTGCTGAAAATATTTTGCTTTGTGGCTTTAATAACAATAGGAATTATCACTTTTTGCAGAAAGTGTCTTGAAAAGTAGGGTGTGCATTATATACAGGAGTGCATTACATAGAAGTAACTACAGTAACTCCAAAAGGTTTCTCTGAAATTTTTCCTCTTTAGGGGGGGGGGGGGGGGTTTTTAAGTAAATAAAGTAACTACAAAAGTTTTCTCTTAAATTTTTCCTCTTTTGCCCCCCCCCCCCCCGACTTAATGCCAGACATCATAGATTTAGATAGTTGCTTCATTACATAGCTGAAGTGACATAATCATTAAATCATGACCTCTTAGATTCCCCTCTGAGTAACAATGTCCTAGTAACTCAGTTGTCAGAGAATTGGGCCGGTAAGCAGAAGGTTGCAGGTTTAGCCCCCGTCATGGACATACAATTTGTATCTAACAAAAACAACAATTTTTTTCCATTTTCAAGGCAACTTTTAACAGTTATAACTAATGAAAAATACATCTGTTACACTGGTGACCCCACAGTAAAGAACATGCAGTCAAATCAAATTCAACAACATCCATACTTTCCTCAACAGAGAACTTCCACTCAATCAAGCACTACCCAACATACAACTCACCATGTCAGCCATGACACACACTCAACACAGTTGGCCAAAACATCACGACTAATCATGTTTGGCCACAATTTAGCACTTCATACAGTCGGCATTAATGTAGCAACTTGTGACATTTGGCAACAACTCAGCATGCACTACTGTTTGGCATTGACATCGCAAAATTCATGTCGGTGATCATACATCAAGTCTTCACCTCTAAGGGGAGAGCTATGTAGAGATGCAATCATCAAATCATGACCTCTTCACCTCTGGAGCATCTGCCCAGTACGCAGACGGTTGTGGGTTCATCCCCTGTCCTGGGTGTTCCCCAGAACAACAATTTCAATACTGTTCAAATGGTCACAAATAAATTGTCACAAAACTGACACATATTCATCACAAACCACACTTATGACCCTAGTATCTTACATTCTAAACCACACCTCTATGACTGCACACTTAGTTTACTTGAAGCGTCCTCGACCAGAATGCATTGTTTCCAAAGTTTCCAATGCAATTGAATTTTACTGCACAAGCTTTGACTTGCTTTGAAAAGTAACAGTCAAATTCTTTCCACGTGATACGTCTTGATGCAACAATGCTTCAGAACAGATATCAGTTGATGCTAGTGACTTTAAATTGGTAATCTAAGGAACATGTGAGTACCTTTAAGGAAAGTATTAATTACCGAATTTCCATTGACGCATTGATTTTGTAACCAACAAAGCCAAATTTTTTGCAACTGTCATTCAGACACCCCCAACCTCCACCCCCATCATCATAATGAGGTTTCCTATGTGTTATACTGCATCATACCATTGAATACAGTTACAAGATCATGGTAATGAATGCATTTACAACATCATGATGTTGAATGCAACTATGTAATAATGGAATTGAATACAGCTGTTAGATCATGGCCATTACTCCAAGGTACAGCTGATGCTTTCAGTTTCCTGTCTTCTTCCTGCAGCTGCCCACAGTGATGAGCATTAATCAAGGATTCAAGTTGGTAACCTCGTCTGTACATAATGTAGTCACTTTCCCTTAAATTTAGAGCAGCACAGAAGTCACTTGTTCCATCGCCGATATAGAAAATTCTCGAGTTTTTGTTATTCAAAACCACGTTGTCATCATGTAAGATTTCCTCCTCCAATACATAACCTGTTAGTACCAAGATATAGGTGGTGAAAGTATAAAATATGCAAAAACAAAAATGGAACATAGATAAGAATCTAGACAAGGTATGAGATAAATTAATATGGACACAATTTCAACATGTGCTATAGATGTAGATGGTCTGTGACAAAAGTGGGATGAAAAAGTCACCAGGCCCAGTTTAGCCTGCTTGTTATGCCAACCATTCCTGGCTTTCCCCTACAAAGGGATCTGGGGTGTATTGCAGAAATATTTCAAGTGTTCACTTTAGTATAAGTATAAACACAAAGTGTGGAGAGAAATTTTGCCTTCATCAACGAACCTTTTGCCAGTGGAGATTATGGGAGTATTTACAAGTGACATGTATAAAGTTTTCAGTTCTCATAAAGTCAAATATTCATATGCTCGATATAACATCCAGCTATTACCAACTCCCAACACGTGCTTACATATGTGTAGAACCATTTCTTGGCAAAATATCACGAGTTTTCGCGGTTGGCATTCTAGGCTCTCCTTACGAAAATAAAGGACTAGGATTTACTCATGACCAGACTAGTATTCTGATACTACAAGTGGTTGGTCTGGGTTGGAGATGGTCTTAAATCGCACATGATATGACTAACAAGTCGTGTAAATTATCCGCCCTTGCACAATATTAATTTTATTTCTTTATTAAGTTCTATTACAAAACATAACTATACAGCCTATTACCTGTACAAATGCACTGATGCATACTTACCCTTACAAAAATCAATCGGGCACAGCCAACATTTTCTGGGTAAAGGCTCGTGATATCTGAAGACTTTCAGATGTCCTTGTGACTGCCACTCGGATGGGTACGTAAGTATTTTCGGAAATAAAGTTTTAAGGCCCACTTTATTCAGTAACAAGTCAATGAAGTTAGTGTTTGAGTGAGAGACGATGAACAGTTTTACTGTATTGCTGTGACTGTCATCTGCATTCTCTGCTTTTGCGACAAATCTAATAAAATCTACAAACCCTTCCACGAATGGGATACTTGTTACACTTTTTTCGATGTGCTCCCTAGCTACACCTTTTTCAGCCAATCTGCTTAGTACATTTGACATTTTATCCGACCAGCCAAAACTCGTATTCGTTTTATCTCTCTGGTATTCTCGGTTATCTGCTTCCATGTTCCTGACTACAGTATCAGTATTCCCATCTACGACGGTGTTGTCGAAATCCAGTACCACGAAATTTTTCATCGTTCAGTTTCTACCAACGGCTGTTGAAAAGGTAAGCCAGCTACATTATCTCAGTTCGTAGATAGCGAATCCGTACCATATCATTAGGAAATGTTCCTGCTCATTTCAGCAAAGAAATTCTTACAGCCGTCCTGTTAGCTCAGCCTCATACTTGCTATTAATGAAACCGTGGCTTGTTGGCATGGTGATAAGCAAACCATAAAGTTAAAACAAAATCATGGCCTAGGAAGTGCTCAGATGTAGCTTTTGTGTTTTATTTTCTGGTAATCTTGGCAGACATGGATATCCAAGTTTCTCAGCGTATTCCCTATGGAAGAAGAGAAGGAAGACAGCGCAGTATAGGTATATAGATAGTATAAGTTCAAGTTGTTTATTAGTCAAAATGTTCATGTTTTATAATCATGTATCCTCTTGGCTCTAGGACATTTTACTTCCATTAATGGATTAACTTTTGTTAGATCTGCCGTTACACAGGTTATTACTTTTAACACATTACTATTGAAAATTAATTCTACGGGTTTTAACATAAACGACTCAATTTTTAGTTTTAGGTAAATGAGCTATTTACTCGTGCTTCTAATTTAAGTTCTGTTGGCATGGATCATGGAAGACAACTTAACTTCCCATTGTACTGATCCATAGAACAATGGAATGGCTAGGCAAGATGAAGAATCCTAGTATTTGCCGACGCAGTGGAAGTCATTGATGTTTAATGGCTTTCATGTTAAAGTTTATCATGGCATGAGTTGTAGGTCTTTTTTCTGAGTAGAAGTAAAGGTACAGAGAAGGCTTAAGTCACCCATAAGGAGGAAGAACAGTGTCAGCGTTTGAAAACTGTGGATCATTATGACTTATTACTAAATGACAAGGAGCTTATATGCGGTTATACAGCATAAAGTGCCAAGTACTGAAGTGTTCAAGAAGCATAGACTAACATTGACTTGTATCTTTGATTGTATTACAGATCTCCAAAGTCAAAGACCAGTTGGCTTCATGGCCAGAGGAATAGATCCAAAAGAGGTAAAACGTCTGAAACAATCCCCTTTATTCATAGTTTGGTTCACAACCAAAAAATAAATTAAATTTTTCACTTTTTAAGCTAAGCCAAGACTACAGTGTAAAACCTCATGTAAGGTCTATATGTGATCTTCAGTTGATTTAAAAGTCGACTTGATTAAAAAACCAGACTGATAACTGTCTGGAAAAGAGTTATTACTTGAACTTATCAAACATTTTATGAAATTGTGAGTATTGTAGCCTGGAAACCACATTCTTTTTTACTTCAGTCGTTCTATCTTATTTCCAGACTTAATAAAATTCCATACTCACTTTTCATTGCTTGGGTTAGTCTTTCCTGCAGATATATCAGTGGCATATTACAACAATAAATAGTATAATAACTTTAAAGATGAGTATATCGTATAAAGGTGCTATGAGGATGTGCAACTTTGTGTTGTTTTTAAATTAGCAATGCGCTTATCCTCTAAGGCAAATGACACTGACCCACTCAGAGACAAGAGTGTGCATCATACTCAAGCCCGCATCATATTCAACAAAAAGGGGAAGTTATAACATTAACATCACTGGACACATAAGAGTATTACCATATATAATGCTTTCTTTTTAGTGTATTCTGACTTCTTGCGAGGATCAGACAAATTGGAGAGGTTAAATCAAGAAAATGTGTTCTAGCAAGGAGACTATTTTGTCAATTTTCATGTATAAAATCTGTTTTTTATCTGTGATTTGACTAAAACTGGATTTTAAAGTGATTGTCATTGAATTACTTGCAAAGTTTTCCTTGCAGGGTGTTATGATACTGGATATGGAATAAGAGAGTTTTTGTTTTCCATATACTAATACAACTGTTTTCATTCCATGAAATGTCAATGTTTTTATTACATAGGTTGTTGTTTTGCAACCAAGTGACTGGAAAAGAATTCAGAACAATTTAAGTAAGTACAATAAGGAACTGGAGCAGGCAAAGAAAAGGATAGCTGAGAGGAAAGGACTCCATGAGAGATCAAAGGAAGTTGTCAAGAACTGGGGAAATACTATTGAGGTATTTATAGTATATGTTACTTTTTACTCTTGAAAAGTAATTAAACCTGTCTGGATGTTGTACATATGGAAATAACAGCCATTATGTGTCACTATATATGTTACAGTCCAGTTTAAATGTGGCAGTCTTGATTTTTTTTAGTTTTCTAAGAACTATAAACACTTACTCAAAGTGATTATGAGTAGCTCATGCAAACTATGGAAAAAACTAGTACAAGGGATGCTAAATGGAGGCCTTATAAGCACAAAAGTGTGTCACCTGTGAAACAAACACAGTAATAGACAGATACCCAATAGAATGGTGGATGGTCATGGTGAATGACATATGGTCTTTTGCCCTATGGGGCTGTTTAGCTTAGTACAAGAGGGATCTGATTTGCAGCTGTGAGACCTAGCCTCCATGACCCACTGGCCATAATCATAACTTTTCTTCATTTATGCAAATGATTGTCAGCTAAAATCTCCCATAATGATATGTAGAATTGAAATATTCAGTTGCATTTTATCATGCGTTGTTCAAGTTGTGGTGATTCTATGCTATGGTTGCTTACGTTTCCTAGATGACTATAGATATAATTTGCTATTTTGTCAGGGTCAGAGACTGAAAAGACTTCAGGCTAGAGAAATAAGGGAAGAACAAGAGGAACATGAGCGAAAGCAAATTGATCTTGAAGAAGCAAGACTTCAAGCAGAGAAAAGGAAACAAGCTATTGATAGAGCCAAAACTCTTCAGTATTATCAAACAGATAGAGTAAAAGGATTTCATGTGAGACCGCATTTATTAAATTCTCTTTTCAACATTCATTAATTATTCTATTAACACAGAGTGTCAGCATATAAGAAGTCAATCCTTTTTCAGTTGCTTAATTTATTAATTGTTAGTAAGGCCTCGCTGACAATCGGTTTGCAGTAAACCTTTTATAGGGTATGCATTTAATGTATCATAATCATGTTTATTCCAACTTTTAGTGCAATTGCAATTGCAATGTCACATGATGCATGACTTATGAGCTTTTGACTAGTCTACTGATAAATATGTTAATCTAGAGAACAAGCTGTTGGCCCTGTGCTTCAGAGAAATTGTTTGTCTGGAAAGAGTTTTTATGTTGACTGATGATTGCTGTGTTGTGTAAATAACACATTCTTGACTGCTATGGCATTAACATTTATCAATAGCGATAACAATCAATCATAGTAAGTGAAAATTCTTTATTGGAGCTGTCATATCTTTAACACCATAGTTAGCCCACAAAGTGCAGATGGGGTTAATAAGGTTTACTAATGGTGAGCAGAGCGTATATGTGAGCTAGATGGAGAAATTCATTAACTAGGCTGTGATATACAAATTCCAGTAGTATTACAGCTTTACAGCTTGAGATATTCCCTTGAGTCTATTTTCCATCAAAGCTTAATTACATTCATCTTAAAGCAAAGTAATGAAATTCCTGGTAAGCAACTGCTTATATAGGTTTCAAAGTCCATCTAGAAGTCCGTAGACCTTTCCAGGACAGTATAGACTGCTATAGAACACAACAGAACATTCTAGAAGCTTTTAAAGCAAAATAGAATCAAATGGAACTCTCTGGAAGCTTCAAGTAAATATTGCATCAGCATTGTTCGCACAGGAAAGGTCTCTAGAAGGTCCTAGATATACTTAAAATTTTCTAGAAGGTTCTATGTGTACATTTTATAGAATGTTCTAGATGTCCATAACAGGAGCATTGTTTGCCTTAAACCTTATGGTAAGAATTGATGTGATAGTTAATACTAATTATGTTTATTTGCTCATTATTAGGGTGCTTTGCTTTTAACTGAGGTTATGAAAGAAAGAGATGCACAAATAGAAATGAAGAAAGGGAAAAAAGATCGGGAAAAGGAATATGACAAGCATCTTGCAAGACTGCATCAAAGGGTACATATTTTAATTGCCTAGATTTTTTATTGTTATTGTGATTTTGGTCCCACTAGAATGCATCCTTAACGAGTAGGCCCTACAATGTGTTATTTGATGTATTCTTCAAATTGATTAAGTTTTTTCATTTGCTACACAAGGACAATTGTATTCTATTGTATGTGTGTAGCAACCTTAACAGAACATAAAGTGAAATTAAGTCATATTATTAGCATGTTCCTTTAGGATCTCCTATCATGCTCAACTAATAGGAAATCTATTAATATGACTCAATTTTACTTTATGTTATCAAAAGTAAGAATGTTGAGACCACAAACAAATGTCTCTTTAATATGAAAAATGATTGTCATTTCTATTCTCAATAGCAATGATATTACTAGGTACTAAAAGGACCATCAGAGACTCAATTAGTTTACCCTGTGGGAGTCATAATAATGTATGTAACCCTTAAAATATAAACTTTTTAAACTTTTATTCGCCATGTGCAAAAGTTACAGATTCAAACCTTATGTCAAACCTCCACTGCCTTGCACATTCTAGCTGAAATCTACACAGCTGTCTCTATCTTGAATACTGTATGGAAGTGAAAACAGTATGTAACAGCCAAATTGTTCCTAGTCATGACAGCTAACATCCCACAATTATTTACAATTAGAATTATGCTGCATTGTTTTTGTTAGTTAACTTTCACATTAAAAATCTCAGTTGTTTACACATGTAGCTTGCATGTGCAAAACAATTTTAAAGTGTATTTTTAATTAGCACTCCTATTTTGTCTCGATAGATTTGCTGTATTAAGTTGATACCATGCAACACTGTTGTTATTCACAGGAACTTGAAGAAGTAATAAAGAAAGATCAGGAGCAGGCTGTTAAGAGATACCATGAAAAGAGATCCATTGCTGAATTCCAAATTAATCAGTAAGGCTTTCTTTAATTTTTTTTGGTTATTTTATAACTGATTTGTTTTCTCCAAATTCAGCTTATTTACTCTTACAACAGTGATGTATTGAATTTAAAACTGACAGATACCTCTGTATAATTAAGCAATGTTGTAAAGCCCAATAACACAATTTTGAAGTTTGCAAAAAAAAAATCTGCAGGGTTCTATTATGACTTTATTGATTGTTATCAACAATTGAGCTCAGTGGACAGTAGTATTTACTTATACTATATTTACTGATAAAAGCAAAGTCCCCACTCCCCAAAATAATGAAGAAAGCAAAACCTGTAACAAGTTGTGAGTCAGATCCTGACCAGCTCCCTCTCAATGCTGCTATGGTAGGATTGGGCTACTCTTGATAAGTAAAAGCTTGACACAATTTGTGCTGTACAAAGGCAGCTGAAGCAAATTAAATTTACCGCTCTCAGACACCCAAATGCTTGCAACCAGCCCAATTTCCAGTCCTTGGTATTCTGAGATGAAACAAAATGTTAAGTCAGAAGAAAGATTATTGATAAATTTTTATTCATATTGGCTTCATATGTATATGATATATTTTTGTAGGTTTTCATGACATAAGTGGAACTATTAAGTAATGTTTTAAAGACATCAACTTCAGGTCCTGCTCCTGCATTTGTTATTCCAGAAATTTTGCAACATTCGTGGGGCTTCTATTGTTAGATGTAAAGAAATGTGCACTAAATTTGGCAGGTGATTCATGTGATAAAGGTCTCCATGACATCCTAGATATCTGCTTACAATTGTCTGAAGTTGCAGGAGAGAAGGCTCTGATAAAACCCAGAAAGAAGTTAAGCCAAAGCAAATTGAGCTGCTCTTTATTGTCCTATTTGTCTTTTAGTATCTAAAGAGAATGGTAGTTAGATTTGCTTACTCTTTTCCACTTATAGAATGCAAGAAAGGGTAGATGAAACTGAACAAGAAAAACTTGCAGATAAAGAAGAAGGAAAGTTTATTAAAGCTCAAGTGGTGAGAACAGTTGTATTTGTTTCTAATTTTATCAGAACCAGTTTGCTAATCAATATTTTGTTAGAGAAGAACATACATTGTTTACTGAAAGCATGGTAATTCTTTACGGTAATCTTATATGTCTGTCCTTGAACCACTTCTATCTCTACTTTTATATAAATAATCTGCCTAACTCATCTTGCTGATGATAGAAGCATGCATTTCGTCTGTTGCTCTCTGGCTTCTGCATGTACGTTCAAGCAATGGCTATACCCACAGACCATCATGATTGGTTTTGAAAGCTAAGATCAATAGGGTTATCATTCCAGTATTTTATTTAGCTTAATCAGAGGGACTCAAAATTAGAACCACGCCCATTTACATGTGTATGTAAAATTACTTTTACATAGTAAGCTGAGCATCATGTGTAAGTAAGAAAAACCTTTTAGGGTATTTTCTGCCATTATCTAACTGTGCAAGATTCATTAAATTGGTTTGTATAGCAATACAGGAATGTAATCACAGCAAAGTCATTCCACATAAAGTGTTTCTGGTCTGATGGCTAGATGGTGATGCAGTTGTATCCTCCTTTTGTGATCCAGCTATGTTTCAAATAAGTAGTTCCCTATTTACATAATTTAGGCAGAAAGAATCTACACGATTTAGGTTAACCCTGTGTTCCTTTGAACATAACAATATCAACTCAAGCCACATCCGTATTTTAGGAACAGGAGAACGAAAGCCCCAATTTGGTTGGATGAGTTTGCAACATATTGTACAGCATGATTATAAATCGCGGTTCCCTCATTTTATTTAAGAGTCATTAAGATGTTAAGATAGATCCTATACTAAGACTATTACCCATTTAATAACAAGCAAAAGACCAAAATGTGAGGGCTTCGTTAGCAATTTTCATGTCAATTAGGGTCTAGGCCAAGCAACAGTGAATGCAGCACAAAATTTTGTACAAATCTTTAAAGCAATGCCAGTCAAGCACTAGGATCTGAAAAGAATTTTGCCTGAACGTCGCATCAAATTTAGGCAAATCAAATCTGTTTTACTTCGGTTTTGTATCAATCTTGGAAATTGAAAAGGTAACGTCTTCAAAAACTTCACACTACCAGTTTACTTTCTTACTTTAACCAAAAAGTCGTGCATGAATATTACTAAAAATGCATCGATAATCGACATAGCAGAGAGTGGCTGCACGACAAGTGTCTGTCTACAAATTTTGCAGCATTTGCGTGCGCGATACAAGAGCAAGAGAGCCCACTGGTGTGAAGGGCAGCATCAAAGATCCTCCACTGGTCTCTGTTGTTGGCAAGCCCCTGGATAGTCGCCCAGGAGTGGCTTCAGTCTTTGATTTCGGTCTCTGCCATCTCTTGCTCTGTGACTGCATTTGTTGGTGAATAGCACTCTATTATTGATAAGTTAGTTTGTTTACCCCTTAGCCGAACCTTTATCAACCTTGGGTTCTGAAGCTTTCAGTCCATGAGGTACTTAGCAAGCCTTTTACTCAGGATCACTGCTGTACGGTCATGATATTGGCCATCGTTCCTCCCTGGGTATAGCACTGTTTCCCCAGTTACAGTTGTTATTCTGCCATGGCTTATCCATCTGCTCTCACTGATGCCAAGGATGTCCAGGTTGTATCGTCGCATCTGTGCGACAACTTGACTAAGTCTGCCAGCATCATACATCGTATTGAAATTTCAGAATCCATTGTCCATCTTGATGTTTGCAGAATCAGTTATCGTAGCAGTACTGCCCTTACGGCTTTGTCTACTGCCAGTTATGTAATTCCCAGATTGAGTCTCCTTATTCCTGCTCTCAAAAAATGCACTGTTCATCTCCATTGCTGTTTGCGTAACATACTGTTTTTACACGATTGGGTTGTTAGCCCAATGCGAAACCCCCAACCTAGAGGGTCATGTGTCACATTTGTCTGGCCTCTACCCTTTGTCCTGTCTGTTATCATTAAACATGTACGGTATAGCTCTTAGGGTCATGGAGATACACAAGCTTTCCCACCGGGACAAGGAGTGATCCAGGGAAGGACACTACCAGTTTCTAGTTGCTAAATAAAATGTAGCTGCAAAATATGTTTTGTCCAATTGTTTTAAAAAAACTTCGAATTTATAATAACACGAATTTTGCCAATGGGGTGTAACATCGCATTATCTATTTACATTAGCCGACAACCCTTATGGTATTTTGTGATCGGCTTGCAACTGTCAAGACATTTCTTGATGGGCTTACAGGCCTTAGCAACTCATGATTTCGAACAGACTGATGTTTCCGCCATTTTTTCAACTCTCCCACTCACATGCCACGAAAAACAAATGTAGAGTTTCCCCCAGGGGACCACTGAGGTCTTCTAGTCTCGGGGGATAAGAAGCCAGCATAATACTACATGCATTCCTGGATTTGCCAGGTTGATCAAGAATGGAACAGTAGCTTGTATGTAAAAAGGGATTGATATTGTAGAAGATATGAAGAGCTTTCATCACCAAAACTTCTGCAGTTAGGGACAAACGCTGGAGAACATTTTTGCTCATAAACTACTATAAGAATTCTTCGAGAAAAGATCACTGATTTTGAAACCGAAAGGTCTTTTGGGCCTCAAAAATGTCCTGTATACCTAAAACTTCCTTGGCTAGGTAATGTTTCGCATAGAAACACAGATTAAAAAAGCTGTAGTTAAGTGTTTCTCTGCTGTAAATCCAAGAATTGTTTTCACGACTAG
>JANTCA010001707.1:0-11820 GCA_024741275.1 Chironex yamaguchii | reverse complement strand
TTCAAAATCTGAAGATTTGAAATGAGCTCTAATGGAGAGTTCTGTCTATATTAAATGAATAATCAAATAACCATTCTAAAAAATAATGATAACAATAAAATCTCAATCTCAGAGCAGTTACAAAGTTTAACTGATGTAGCACTGTGTTTTTTTAAAAAAGACAATAATCCATCAATTTTTGGCTTTGTGAAATTTTAGGAAAGATTTGAAAACAGAGTGTGAATTGGTTCTGTAAAATTTGTTTTTTCCAGAGTGATAATGATGAGAGACACTGCTCCCATCATCATAATTTTTATGTTAACGAAAACATTGTTCATCCCTTCCTGATAAATTTTGAGGGAAAGTTTCAGTCATTCTAGTGAATGAAGCAAAAGCTCCATGCAGGCCAGAGTATTTTGACTAGTATCGTTGACAAAAACTGTTGTTTAAGATGTAGAAGAGAATGGTTTCATAAGTCGGTGTCCTTCCCTATCAGAAGAAGTTAAGTATGATGCAGTGGGTTCAATGAGAAGGAGCGAGTTGACTTTTCCTTTCAACCTGTATCCTATTTTCATTTTAGTGAAACCTTGTACGAACTGGACACATCTTGAACTTCGTTAGCATCAAGTTTTGAACAACCATTTTTGTACTCTGCATCTTTTAACAGGGAAGAGATTGCAAAACTCAAAAAAGATGTCGATAAAGCACAGCTGATTCAGCTTAGTGAGTTTGATAAAGCTCAAGTTTCAGAGAGAAAATTGTACAGCCTTAAAGAGGACTATGATAAAGTTACTAGTGAAAATATCAAATTGAAAAATTGTTTAGCAGAAACTCGAAATAAATTGGCCGTGGGTAAGTTTGTGAACTTTTCCTAGTTTTCCTCTTATTTCTTTCTTGTGAAATGATTCTTCTACAGATTAAAGGGACTGTAATTCCATTGCGATAACCTTGTGCGCGTGTTATTCGATGTTCCGTGGTCTCTGAAAAAGCTCTTTGTGTTGTGGGTCCCTACATCGGACAATCTATACCCCGTATAGGGCTGCTCCAGTGCTTGGAAGTAGGGTATGCACTCGAACCAATGCTGAAAGGGTTTACAACACATCTTTGGAAGTTATATCTCTCCAAAATAAAAGGTTGTCAACGCTCACTCTATCCTACAGCGCCACCATTGTTGTACAAGCAATGAAATGATGCAGTCTATTTCTGCGACTCTGTCAAGCCTGTGAGTGTTTCACTAACGAGGCAAGAATCTATGTCAAAGACAAGATATCTATTATCTGTAATAACACCGGAAATTATGGTATTCTTGAGAGTATAGCATCAGTCGAGGTGAAATTATGGCATTTTTAGGAGTTTCGCATCAAACGAGCTAAAGGTACGGCATTCTCTCAAAGTGAATCAAGGTGATGCCATCATGTTAGTCGTTGAAATATTTCATTAGCTGACCTTCACATGAAATGATTCATAAGAGTGTCTCCAAAACATGCTTGAATGCTTCGAACACGAACAATGTGGGATTGATCAATTTAGTATTGTGACCATTTTAAAGTAAGACGAAAGCATATCATATACAATGTATCTCAATTTTCTGTAAAGTTACTTGTCTTGACTTTTTCTTGCGGAAATAATTGCAAATAGGTTGGAATGTCAGTCACATTTTGTAAAAAATATTAGGAAGGTTGCTAACCGTATGTTAATTGGCAGTCTCAACTCAGGACCCTATCACATCCGGAATTTCAGCCCGGTTTGCCGAGATCTCGCTTTGATTGATAGACTATGATAAAGTGCAACTCGCTATCACACGAGAGCCGGACTGGGATCCCCTTTAAACGGGCTGATTTTTTTCCATTTGGTATATTCAGCCCGGCAAAGTGGGCTAAAAATTATTCGAATACGAAAGCGGACAACGAAAAGAATGTAAACAAATTTCACGTGATTATGTCCAGCCCTCCAAACTTGGCCGGGAAAATTTCATGTGATAGGGAGCTAATTTTAGCCCGGTCATCTGGGCTCATATGATAAGGCCCTTAGGGACTTTAGGATCTGTTGTCAAAATCAACATCTTTTAAGGGATTTCTTGTTGACATTGTATACGTCTATGACATATTTAGAGGTCAAGAAGAGGCAACAGCTACAAGGGGAACAAACAGAAGATGAGTACAAAGTTCCATCTGGTTATGATCCTGATCAGAAACAAGACATCCCTCCGAGTCTGCAGAAAATACTGGGTAAAAAGGGAAACCAAGCTTCAAAGGATCAAATGGAAGACGCTGTCAAGAAAGGTTGTCATACTAGTACCGGAATGTAAGAGCTATTTTTTAATTTTTAGGTTGTTGTTACTTATCTAATTAGATTCAACAGAAGTGTCATTTGATTCAGTTGAAGCTAATCAAGTAGCATCCGTATTAAGCTTCACTCACGTCGGTGCGAGAAAACATGAAACTGTTGATATCAGTACATTTTGGTGAATAAAAAGTGCTGATAGATTTGGACAGAGTGGTCGTATGTTAGAAAAATATTGTATTGATCGACCACCTGGGCATGACATTGTCCCCAAACTGCTACCTTTACATCTGTCCAGACAGAGTAAAAGACTGAAAAGAAGCATTTCAAAGATTTCGTTGCCCTAATGGCAAATACATCTCTGAAAGACATTGCGCTTCAGGTACATGGTCACCCTTTATTAATATTGCATTGCTTAAAGATAAAACTACTATTTGCAATACTTTCTGACAGGAAAGAATAAACAGTGGGACCTGGTCTCGACTATTGACCCGTTTTCAACGTTATTTAACGCAACGAATAGATTTTGTCGTTCTGCTGGTGGATAAATATTCATCAATCAATTATATTACGTATGCAGTTTCAATAACTTTGCGTATTGCTGCAAAATGTTCTCATTGTACAACCTAACAATTATCACTTCAGTAACAGTCGAGTTAAATCCAATCCTCGTCGAAGTGTCGCCATATCTTCGCCAAATGAGTCACTAGGAGATTTCTGAATAGACTGGAAGATTCGGAAGGCTATGGAAAAGTCTAGAAGAATCTAGAACCTATACGATAGTAAATCCGTACATTTGTTTCAGATTGAACTTTTTCTTTGTCTTTTTCTGTTGTTACATTCCACTCACCCTGAGTGACTGTTAAGATATATTGCATCAAAGTAATAAAAGCGGTTTTGGAGAAAAAATCACATTATGTATCTTCTAGAACAGTTTGAACATTTTGAAACATTCTTCAAAGCTTGTTCCTTGAGACACCCTTCAGAGCACGAAGTGTCGTTTTAAGAATAGGCTCCCTCTTTTTTTTGTCAGCATTCTTTGGTTGCGGATGGCAACCTAGGGGCAATATGTCACCCTAACGTGTCCTGTCACACCCAGGAATATAACCAATAGTTAATTGGGAGACAGGAGAACTAGAATGTGTATCAAACTAGCCAACCAAAAAGAAGCAAAAAAGACCGGCAAAATCTTAAGTGTTATTTGTCTTGCTTCCAAAGAATTGTATTTCCAAGTACTGTACACTATTATCAGTATTTCAATGTTTCCCTTGAAGGGATTAAAAGGATTCATTATTATCTGTAGCGACTGGGAAAAAGTCCTAAGCATTATAAGCTACAGTGGTATTTAGGGTCATACAAGATAAGAGTAATTAGTAACTGAAATTGCAGCACTGTTGCGTATTTACTGTTTTCGCCTGGCAGAATCTCTTATCTTAAGCTTAGATAGATGTTAAAATGGAAGATCGCTGCTTGCGTAATATCTTATCAAATAACACGCGCTAGTTATCGTCAAAATCTGTTATTATCATTTGAAAATTCTTGTAAGCCACATTTATAACGTGTGACAGCGAGGAATATATAATCAAGCTCCGGACAGGGTCATCTTGAGTAACGTAATTTATGACACCAAAGCTACCAACCAGGGCCATTTTTGGTTTGTTTTCCTGGCGTATATCCCTTTACGCGCTTGGCACTTGTCCATGATGGACATCTAACTTCTCTTCTAGATTGGAAGTATGTTGGAACTAGATAAGTCCAAAATTATAGCGTTGCTTGTATGAACTACCATGAACCCTTTGAACTCTCGGTCGCCAAGTTTTCATGTAATGTTAATGTAGTTTTAATCATTTACAACCGTATTTCTCTAGTTCTTAAAGAATATTGCATACGTATGTGTCTGAAAAGCAGGTGAAATTTATGCAGGCAATATGTAGTTGAAGACGCTATTTCTGCAATCCTCTTTGAATATTTACACTTCCCGTTTCGTAAGATTATTAGCTGGTAAAATCCACAAATTCACCAAGCGGAGTACCATATTTCCTTGGTTTAAGGCACACCCATGAATAGGCGCACACCCCTAACTATGAATGTGTGAGCTTATTTGGAAATTAACCTGTCAAAATCAAGCTGAATTTGACAGGTGCTGCTTTTCTTTACCATACCTTCAACAATGGTTATTGTATGTTTGGATATAGTGACAGGTTTTGTAAGCTCCAATTTCCTACCACCAAAAGACGTTTCATCACACTTTCATCACACTTTCATCAGACGTTTCATTATATTTGTACAGGGTACTTGTGAATTTATAAGGACTAATTGACTGATACAGACCGGGACTGTCTAAGAGTTTAAACAACAGATCTTGTGCTTTCGAAAAGTCTCTTGTTATTTCAGTTGTCCACATGTACTGATCCCAACAAACACGGGCCACAATCTTGAATCTTTGTCTTTGTTTTCTCTTGTTTCTTCCAGCGAAGACAAACCGAAGTTAATTCCTAAGAACGACTTTAAGCGCCCGGCTGGTATGACCGATGAACATTATTTGCTATACAAACTTTTGCCCAAAGAAGTCGCGGATAAAGTAATAAGCGAGAAGAAAAATAAACCGGGGAAGAAAAGACAGGAACCTGTCATTCAAAATTCTGTTGATGACGAAGGAGAAAATTTATCTTCCAAGAAAGTTAGGAAAGTGAGTTTCAAAGAAGAGACGTCAGATGACGTGGAGGACTGCGAAGTGACAAAACGTACTCAGCGGAACAAGGTAGGTTGTTTGATGGGCTGTAAAAGTGTATACTTCAACTGAGATGTTATATATTTACGGTATTATTCAAAGTTTGTCAACTTTCGACTCTGATTTATTGACAATTGAGGAGGTTAGGCCTCTGAATAAAATCATGTGCATCTATTAGCTACACTTACAAGAATTGTAGGTACTGCTGTCAACTTCTGTATCCGCTTAGATTCAAATTTTGCATCCGCTCATATTTTAGTTTCCGTAATGATCCTTCTTGTTTTTCACAGGTTTGTTCTAGTATTTATTATCTTTGTTTTGTCTTTTTTACTTTTTGGTGTTTCATTACTTCCGTTGATACTCCAGATCTTCGTATTCTGGACCCTGTTTGCATTTTTAAGCATTGAAGTAATGGCTACGTTGATGTGAACACATCATTCACCATCCACCCACGTAACCATAACATACTCTCATGGATTCTGATTTTGGGGTTGCAGTCTATAAGAAACCCTACGGTGAGCTTAAGACTTGACATATTAGCTCATTAGTGTTATCTGAAAAGGTTTGGATAACCACTGAGTTTGTATTGATGAGACACAACCTATCTGAAGATCGCAAACAGCGGGCATCTTTGACACTCTATTATTGTTGTTACTTACTAAGCTGGCCATGCTTGTATTCTATAAACTAAAATAAATTTGTAACTTAACCGCCCTTTTGAAGAAGATTGCCCCAAGGCCAATACAATTTTGTGAGCGCTTAGATTCTGCCAGATAGTTATCGTAGCGTCGTGCTGTGTCCTCTGTCGGATAGACTCACCATTGGAAGGAAGGATAAGAAAACAACGGGAACCAATCCTACTTTAACTGGAATGCAGGAGAAAGGCATTTCATCATTACAACACCAAAATAATTTCATAATCGGAGACGAGGGCATTTTGAAAAATTTTTTGTTGATAGAATCAAACGCTCGCATAAGTTGTCGTCTTGAAGTGGAGGTTTTCCAAAGTATCTAATAAGATTTGGAAGATACGTAGGGTAGACAAGGTGGGCATCCGTGGCGAAGAGGTTAGAGCCTTCTACTTTAATCCGAAGGTTCGAATCTAGCTATCGGTGGTGCCAGGAAGAGTATCCGACCTTAAATGCCCCGTGCCTCAGCAATGATATTACACGTGAGGCACCGTCAAAGCCCGAAGTTGACCTCCATGTGGTCTGACGTAAAAATGCTGGTTTATAAGAATAGACAAGGTACCCACCACGAATTCAAAGTGAAGATAAAAGGGATGATGGATGACTTTCTCAAAATCCTTGGGGAGCATGTTGCAATATTTATTAAATATGATGGTGCAGGTCTAGATCATTAGACAAAGTACCCGTATAACTGATTTTCATTACACGAAAGGACGACTGTGGAGATAGCAGGTGCATGTCTGCCACATTGCCAACGTCTAAGAATTCTGACGTTCTCCTCTGTACCGGTATACAAAAAGAGATTATTCCATATGAATTGTTATTAATATTATTAAAGTCGTTTGTTACTTCTTTAACTTGGGTTTTCCGCCCTAATGGCTAAGCTCTCAACTTGGTGTGCCCGCCATTACTGCTAAACTTTTAACCAAGGTCTTCCGACTGCAAATCTCACATCTCTGCTGGGGCAAACGTGTCAACATGAAGTCGCGGAAGATTCCTTTGCAAATAAAGTTTATAACTTAATTGCGAACCAGAGAGCACTTACCGGAGAAGAGAGGGATCCATCCGTAACTGTCTGACCTAAAAGGCATTAGTCTGTCACGCGACTTCCTTTTTAACTATCATGCATTGCGTGTTGTGTTTTAGTTCTCCAATGGACAGCCGCTGATTAGTGCACTGAAAAAATCTGGCGAGAAACCAGCCAGAGCTAAAGTTAAGCCTGTTAATACTGTTGACGAAGATGAGGCCATGCCAGACTGCAATCAGCAATAATTACAAGTACTGTTATTGCAATATTTTAATACTTTGAATCTGTTGCTCTGTACCTCACACTCTCTGCTCAGTATTTCCTTTTTGTTTTCATGGTCATATTGTCAACTGTTCCATGCTACCTCTAGCAAGCTAGAAAACTGTTATTGTGAATTAGGGATGACTTTGGTGCGGCACTCAAATAATGTCACTATTTGCCTCAACGGTATTTTGATGAACTGTGGGTGAATGCCTGAGGCATGCGAAGGTGCCAAGAACTGTTTTGATGGAAGGCAAGAAAGTTAAATTTGAAGAGCACGACTCAATGTGTAAAGCTTCCGGTCCGCTCGATCTAAACCGTGGGACAATTTGTCGTATATTGATAGTTGTATAATAATTCTCTGCTGTTTGTTGGTGAAATAAAATATGAACAATTGTGTAAATTGTAAAGAAGACCTTTGTAATCATGGTATCAAAGATCAAAGTGATATGTTTCATTATCGCTCTCTTTTTTCTGATCAAAGTTAATTGTTTTTGTATCCAATTTTTGTAAAACTGGATATGCATCGTCAAAGATACCATAAAGAGCTGGTTTGCTTAATCTGCATTTATGAACTAAAATTTCGCTTACGTTGCTAAGCTGAAGGTACCTCCTTCAGCCGCCCCAGCTCGACCACTACTGCTACCACTAGCATTGCTCTCGTACATACAATGGTAAAATAATCTGCTAGATTAGTCTACGTAACCCTTAGACCAAGTGATCAAATGTGGCGTAGTGCATTCGATCTGATGCTTTGAAGAGAATACCGAAGTAACAAGAAATCCATCATTGTACCGTATTATAAAGCGAGGGCAAAAGAACCCCCTCCACGACATGACGATCAGTGTACTTTCTTTTGATGGCAAGGTCATGACGGTGAGTCTGCGTATGAAAGACTTATGAAATCTACACTAACTAAGGAGTGGTCGCAACCAAACGTCATCAGTTGCGCCTGCGTTGGCAATGTTTGCACGGCTGAGATAATCCCAAATCCTTGGTGCTCGCGTCTTTGTATCTTTCGACACTCCAAACTGGAAGTTTGTGCTCCCGGTTTTCTCGCTTGGAAATACACTCAGGCCTCCCAAATCCCGTCTCTCTCGGAACGATCGATTTGGCTCACTGCTGTAACGAAGGATCATGAGCATCTGAGTGGCCACTATAGTTCAGTTGAGTGTAGATGGTTGTGTGCATATAATGATGGACGTGGAACAAGCTTGATTATAAAAGTGGCACCTGATCCAGCGGAAATCTGTTTGCTGTTGCAGAACGAGTGCAAAGAATATAGGAAGCCACAAGACTTCAGAGCTGTAGGCAAAAATTTCATAATGAGAATAGCTACGTTTATACAGTAACTGTTCGACTACATCATGAAAGAGACAGGTATCTTCCTTTGGACACGTGGCTCGTGGTTCAGCTGGTGAAGTCCTGCGTTTTATTATCAAGCACAACAATGAAAAGACTGGCAAAGGCAGACGGAGAAGTACGTTGATGGACCACGTCGAATGTGTGACGGGAACAAGACAAGTTGCGAAAGACCAGCAAGAATGGCAAAGAAGAGTCAAAGAATGCTTTCCTTGGGGACCAACGTTCGAGGACGTCATAGTTGAAATGGAATGGAAGCGAAGGGAATGATCATGAAAAGAGAACTTAAATTGAATTTACATAGAGGTGGGATCAAATGAAGGCTTAATTCTGGTAAATTGGTGAATGACTTTTGAGCTACTACAAAATGAATGGGAATAGAAATGAAGTAGTAAGTGGGAAGTAGTGGGAATATAAATGAAGGAGTAAGTAGGAAGTAGTGGAGATAAAGATAGAGTAAGTAGGAAGTAGTGGGAACATAAAGGAAGGAGTAAGTGGGAAGTAGTGGGAATATAAATGAAGGAGTAAGTAGTGGGAATATAAATGAGGGAGTAAGTAGGAAGTAGTGGAAATAAAGACAGAGTAAGTAGGAAGTAGTGGGAACATAAATAATGGAGTAAGTGGGAGGTAATGGGAATATAAATGAAGGAATAAGTAGTGGGAATATAAATGAAGGAGTAAGTAGTGGGAATATAAATGAAGGAGTAAGTAGGAAGTAGTGGAAATAAAGATAGAGTAAGTAGGAAGTAGCGGGAGCATAAATAAAGGAGAAAGTGGGAACTAGTGGAACTGAGACAGGAAGATTCAATAGCTATATCCTTGAAGGACGATTTAAAGTTGTGGTTTATTGTCAAACGATGCGACAATACTGAAATCAAGGACTACGAAGGCAGAGAGACAACGTTGAAGAAGACGAATACAAAACTTTAAATGGGAGGATAATGCAATGCCAAAATTACCTTAAAATCCAAAATAGCATCTGCTGAATTAGCTTATAGTTTATAGAAATGATACTTGAGCTTACGAATCATGAATTCAATATAGAAATACCATCTGACTACAGTGTTTTATTGAAAATGAACTTGAAAGGTGTGGTGAAAAGCGGGCGACAGAATATATCTTATTCTGTGAAAAAGGTGATGTATTTGTAATGCATTTTTTTACTGCAGGGCAAACCCGGAATTCCTATAAGAGTATTTTGCTTCAAAACTTCTTCCTATCTTTGCATCCATCGCCAACTACAGGTAAATTATTTTGAAGGGTACTTAACTGACATGCCGGAGAACTGCATTTAAGACGAAACTGGAATAAATGAAAAGTGAAAACAAGCAAGAGTAGAGGCTAGAGTAGACAGGCGTGGCACAAGATGTAAATGCGAAAGTAGGAATTAAGAAGACTCATTTTGTGGTACAAATCTTGAAAATCGCCTTGAAAATTTGCGACATTGCGCTAAACATTGACTAGTTTTGATACATGTATCAAATAGGTTATCACATACATATAATTTCCTTTCTGACGATCCATACTCTGAAGAGTGTCAAACGAAGAAAGCTTTTAAGTATGTTTTTAGCGCAATGTCGCAAATTTTCGAGGCGAATTATGAAGACCACCGAAAACAAAATGAGGATAGAAAGAGTATTTAAATTGTGATTAAAAGACTTTGAAAGCATGGTAACTTCGTCATTTTGACTTGGTAACGATGAAAATAAGAGAATGGTAGAGAGAGAGAAACAATGTTGATTGAAGAAAGAAAAGAGGAGTTAAATATTTTTGGAAAATGGTTAGGTGCTTAAAGGAGGAAGTTAGATGATACTAAAGAGAAGATAAAAATGAGGACAGAATACAGTTCCAAAGAGAAGGAAATTTACAGGGACAAAATCAAATTTGAATGAAAATTGGAAGGCCTTATTTTAAATGAATGTGTTACTCTTTCCTTTGCTTGCAGACAGTTTGATGGAGCAATCCAGTCATCTTAAACTTTGTCACATGGTACTGTTTCGGTAAACCTGAGGTTTACCTACAAGTAACGGGTGTTGGAATTATGTTGTTATACTTACCCAAGTGCTGTCTAATTTTGTTAAGGAATACATCGTACTTCGTATTAAGTAGTAAATAAGTTCGGATGTACTGGTCTAGAAGGAAGCAAGGGGAAAATCTACAGTAAACTGATGCCGCCCTGAGAAAGCGATGAATCTAGATAATCTTCAACCCACAAGGAATATGTTCTTAAGCCGTGTCTGCACATGAAATCCATTTTTTCTAGACAATAACCAAGGAATATTAGTCTGGCGCATTTTCGTGCAAATGTCTTTAAAGTGGAAATGATCTGTTATTGAACGTTGAACCTTCAACGTGTTTCCCATTCAACTGTGCCAGAATCAGGGTGTACAGAGCGAGCTTCGCTTTCTGTTTACCATCCATTACATCCTCGGCAATATCTGCTCATTAATCGCTATAGTTTACAGCCATTTGCCCCCCATAATCGACGTCCGCCAATCTATTCTGGTGAGAACATGATCAGACTTAGCTACGAATTGCGCAGTTGTAACTCATATACTTTGTTGGTGCAGGGTTGTCAGTATTGAAAATGAAATATAACCATTTGGATGTACGCTTGGGACGCTTAAACTGTAGCCCTTGTGCAGCAGAAATTACTCGCCCTGCCCAATGTCAAGTGTCAACTGCTCATTAATCGCTATAGTTTAGGGGCATCAAAGTGTGCTTCCCATAATCGATGTCCGTCAATCTATTCTGGTGAGAACTTGGTCAGCCTTAGCTACGAATTGCGCAGTTGCATCTCCAGTTCTTTGTTGGTGCAGAGTTGTCGGTATTGATATTGAAATATATTCATTTGCATATACGCTTGGGACGCTTGAACTGTAGCCCTTGTGTGGCAAAAGGAACTGCCCTTGCTCAATGTCAAGTGTCAACTGCTCATTAATCGCTATAGTTTAGGGGCATCAAAGTGTGCTTCCCATAATCGATGTCCGTCAATCTATTCTGGTGAGAACATGATCTGCCTTATCCACGAATTGCGCAGTTGTAACTCATATACTTTGTTGGTGCAGGGTTAAGTGGCGCTGCCCAATGTCAAGTGTCAACTGCTCATTAATCGATATAGTTTGCCACCATAAATGTCTGCTTCCCATTATCGGCGTCCATAAATCTATTCTGGTGAGAACATGATCAGCCTTTGCCACGAATTGCGCAGTTGTAACTCCAATATTTTGTTGGTGCAGGGTTGTCAGCACTGATAATGAAATATAATCATTTGAATGTACGCTTGGGACGCTTCAACTGTAGCCCATGTGCGGCAAAATTTACTGGCCTTGCCCAATGTCAAGTCTCAACTGCTCATTAATCGCTTTAGTTTAGGGGCATCAAAGTGTCCTTCCCATAATCTACGTCCGCCAATCTATTCTGGTGAGAACATGATCTGCCTTTGCCACGAATCGCGCAGTTGTAACTCCAATACTTTGTTGGTGCAG
>JANTCA010001706.1:0-11820 GCA_024741275.1 Chironex yamaguchii | reverse complement strand
TCTATCTATCTATCTATCTATCTATCTATCTATCTATCTATCTATCTATCTATCTATCTATCTATCTACCTATCTAAAGATGTCGACGCGACATTGAAAATGGGTCAAGAAATGCCAACTTATACACACTAATCAATCACAATCCAGATTATGTTAATAACATTAATCGCCTTTGGTTGGCATGAGGAATTCTAACTTTAACGCAAGATTTAATCTCATATAACCACGGAAAACGAAACAGTAATTTAAAAGTTTGCAAAATGATAAACTGTAAATGTGACTTGGTCATCCTGGTATTAATCGACTCAGAATATTTAATTTCAGAGCTTAGCACTAATCCACAAACACTGGAATGTAAGGAATCAGATACTAAATCAGTTATACAAGAAACCACTAAGGCGATAGTTGAAGGTAATTTGACAAGCTAAGTATCTATTCGAATACGATGGTATGCAAGTGTATAGACGACTCAAGAACAGAATTGAATATAGAACTGAATACATTTAACTGAAATATCAAGCGTTTTTATTTATCTCAGGTTGGTTCTGATTAACTGACGGTTAATGTAAGCACTGCGACAGACTCCCTGTCAGTTATCTTGTCATAAACTACGACCAACGAAATGACCTCGCATGAATGGAAGTGAAGGTTAACTAAGTGACGACATCCACTTCAAATATCGTGTGTGTAATTGCTTCCGTTATGTTACTTTAGTTTATGGTAATTCTGTTTTGCGATAGCTCAACAGAACCAGGCAGATACATTAAAAAAGGCAATAAAGATGGCGAATGCGTCAGTGACACGCGTATTGCGTCATACCACCTTCAATGCCGCCGTTTTTATATGTTTACGAACTTGTAATGAAAATGGGAACATAAGACTTCACTGGCGCTTAAATACAATAAAAGCACATGATTGGCTTTACAAAGAGCGACACATTTTTACTCAATGGAAGTGTACTAGAATCTTTTCATCGATGACGCCACTTCCAAGGTGTGTAGCTGTCGCTTGCTAACTGACATGATCAATCCTTTAGCCGATCTATTTTACCTTGATACAGGATCAATGTCACGGTAAATTGGAAATACTTCTAGGAGCGCCAAAGAATATCCCACACATAGGTGGACCTGAAGCAAGAACCTCAGCTCCTGATGGAATACCAGCCAAGCAGCTATTATAAATGCGCAGTCGCTGTGATGATGATGTAAGAGCGAATTTGGAAATTCCAAGAATAATATTTCCAAATACAAAGGAATAAGGAGCACCAAATCCAGACACTGGCATGTATATCGTAGGTTTAAGTAAATGTCCCACCTTCTTGTGTTTATACTTTAATTTCATTGGCAATTTAAACTAGGCCCTTAATCTTAGTTCGGTCCATCTTTGAGTGCTCAACCATCGTTACGCCACAGCACAAGCTGCTATGTCTTCTCACGTGCAGCTCGCTTTCAAGGGCATTGTTTTGTAGGCTATTTGGGCGAAATTTGGTGTACATACTCTCCACCTTCTCAGAAGCAATACCAAAACCATCTTTGTTCTAAAATCAAAGACATCAAGTATAAATCATGTTTACGACAAATATCCTTGGAAAAAGACTGTCCTGAATGCAAAGGAAGAATCTACAGGGGCAGGTCGGAATGCGATTATGCCATACCCTGGTCAAGATGATAACTTAATCATACATAATTCCTACACACAGTAGCACACAAAAAGTTAAACGTGCTCATCACGACTGGCAAGTTGTTTTTTGAGCTTCATGCTTCGATACGGGTTATCACGTTATATTCTGTACACTTTAGAAGGGTTTCGATTACGGTACGGGCATGAACATAGCATTCAACCACAGAACATACAAAGGGTGTGCTAATATGACAGGTAGTTTTACATTTAAGGAACATCATTTTCCAGGACGTCTTATAAAAATCGCATTCACATGAAGAGAACAGCATACAATAAAAAAAGGGATACCTAGGAGGTACACTTCGTCTGGTTCGCTCGTAAGATGCAAAACGCAGAGGAAACTGTTGACATTTTCAAAAATCACAACACGTTACCTTCAATCGAGCTTTGGCTTCATAAATTTCTGCCTCTTAGTAGCTGCCTTATTACTAGAGGACCCGGGAGAATACAATCCATCAAAATCCTGTTTTCGTTTTTTCGAAAACTTCTTGGCAACCGATTCAACGATGGTCCCATACCTGTTGTATAACAAAAGTTCTACCTAATTAAATGACTGGGAAGCAAAAAGCAAAGTAATTCTTAGCATTTTTTTGCTAGCATTGTAATTGACTAGAAAAAATATGGTGATGGATAAAAGTAATGGATAAAACAGGGAATAACAGAAAGAAAGAAAAATAAAAAGACTGAAAGGTATTTAGTACATGGCGTTGGCTAAGGCCCAAAACAAAATGGACCCAAGTCAAAAAAGTCAAAAAAGATAATATACGTGAGTGCCCATAAATGTATTGATACAAATCAATGATTCCAAAAGTATGAGCCTCATTATATTTCCTCCAATACTTCAAATAAAACAGATACAAATCTCCTTGAAAAATTTAATCTTCAACAAAAAGTACGTTGCAGAGCACTAAAGCCTATACAAAAATATCTAAGAATGGAAAAAGGCAGAGGCTGCGAAGCTAACCTAGGTATGTGTTTGCAAGCCGAGCATCTAAGAATGGATGGCTTTATAAATGTCCAAAGTAGATTTTGTTAATCACTCGTGTCCCTTTGCAAGAGTTTATCATTTTTGGCCTTCATAACACCACAATGCAAGACAAAATCTGGGAGATTAATAGTAAAGACAAACTTGAGAACAAGTTGTATTCATGGCCAAAAGCTAATGCAATGGCCATTCTGGATGTAATACTGTATTGCAACGTACTCAACTTTATGTTAAAGACGTCAAACATTACCACAGGGGGGGAATCCATGATTTGTTACCATTCTCATTTGAGAATATCATTTTGCCCTTTTAATCACCAGAACAAAAACACAATGAATACCTGTCTTTTTCATAACTGCCATGGCGCCTCATAAACTAGCTGTGATGTACAGCATTGGGGAAGAGCTTGTCTGCATAAATTATTAAGGTATAAATTCTTTTAAACTGGCCAATGAGAGTGCAGGATTTCAAAGATAAACCAAATGAATTGGTGAGTTTATTTTATCCAAGTGAATCAATTGAAAAAGACTATTAGCTAAGTTAAGAAAATTTAACTATCTTTTGTTATCACTGAAAAACTGGTGAGAACACATGACATCAGAAACACAGTAAAGAGACAGGGCAAAATTTTAGTGAGAATCTCAACAGTGTCTTAGTATCTTTAATCAACCTGTTGAGTCAAGCAAAGTACAACAAGAAGCCTGTGAAGTTGGAAAAAATATTGCGTCCTGTTTGACTATACATAATTTTCTATAAGAAAACAAAGCGTTAATAGTCAAACCTGAGGCCTGTTAAATCCTTCTATACCTTTCCTTGATTCTTTGCAACAAGAAACAACAAAATGGTTCTCTGCTGAAAACTGTATTACCATAAGGGAGAATTTGTTTAAAAATATGAATTTATTTTGGGGAATTACTCATGGGGATTCCTTACAATTGTCCATCAGTAGTTGTGCTTCTCAAAGCTCATATATCCTGTTCTATTAAATTTATTAATAGACATAATGAATACATCAGGCTAACAAGAATAAACACTCAATGATATTAAACTCATTAGAATAATACTGGATAATATTAAGCTGACAAGTACAAATATTTATAACTTTTATCTATTTACTTGTATTTACAACTGTACCTCTATTCATAACAATAACTATGTTTATATCTGTAAATGTTCGAGCTGATTTCACAGTTCTCTGGATTTATGATAATCTTGCAAAACTATCTTATGAAAAGGACGTTCTTCACACCTGTATAAGGGTGTGGTTAAAAATTTTCAGACCACATCTGCTCCCAGACCCCCACCCCACATTTGTCAGAACATCAATTTCTTTCTGTATCCACCCCTAAATATCAAATAGCATAAAAATATCAGTTGCAATAAGCCACTAAGTTGTATAGTTTCAAAGGTTATCTTGTCAAAAAATACTTACTAAATTCGTAACATATCTGTAATTATTTAACACAAAAGACCTATTTGTTTTAGTACATAAAAATTGTAAAACTAACTTGGTATTAAATTACAGACATAAACATTTTGGCTTTAGTCAACAATACCTTTTCGCCATTTCCTCATCAGATACATCTTGCTCATTTTTGTTATCATCAATGTCATTGAGGTTATGTCCTTCCTTTAATCTATTATAAATTTTCTGCAAATAGTAGAAAATAGTTGAAGCAGAGTTAGCTTTAATCCATAATTCACAAACTTCAAAATCCCTAATTGGAGTCTCTGTCATTCCATCTTAATATTCAAATCCAACAAGACTTGAAAATTGTGTACCATTGTCAGGCGGAAATCAAGAAAACAATGGGGGCACAAATTGAGCCAAGGCCACAATATGTCTGAAAATGTCCATGTCAACTTCTTATATACTTCACAGAGTTGCTTGGAAAATAAATAATAAAATCTTCCAGAGGTAAAATACCAACAAAATTATTTAAATCTAATGCAAAGACAAAGTCTGTGTTGCTTTGCAAGATACCTTTACAAGTTAGTATGATAGTTTTAAAGAATGATGTAGTGACTAGTGTTCACATGGTATGATAATTTAACTTCTACTGGAAAATTGATAAATACATGAAACAAATCGCAGATATTTTGCCAATTGAGGAAAAAATTTTGAATTGACTCATTTATGTGGCTGTGTTTGAAGAGAAAATTTGTTCTGCTTTCATTCGAAATGTGTCAGATGGCGAATGAGGCTATTAGGAAGTGGCTACTTTTCAAAGGTCTTGTATATCGGTTATTACATGGGAAAGACCATTCAACTGACATTGAGTGGCTGGTGGTCACCACTTTTTAGAGGTGGTCACTATAAACCATTTGTCTGCAATGTGACCAGCATAAACACTCTTGTTCTATCATAGATGTACACCTGAAAATGACATAACAGGAACTTACAATCAAATCATGCACGTAATAAATATTCAGTTGCCAAAAACATTAGTGGTAGCTTACCTCAACTGCTGGATTGAAATTTTTGAATGACATTCTACCAACAGGTAGGAGTTCCTCACATATCATATAACTTGGCTCTTTGGTTATCCTAATGAAGAAACCACAATTGTTACACACAGATCTACTAAGAAGATACCTTTAGATTTGAATACAGAGAGGACCTTTGGAGATGTAAATATTGCACTGGTTTGAAGCTTTAACAGGGTGGAAAGAAACTTTAGATCCACTTTTCTTGAGTTATGGCAACATATGTTGCTGTTATTTTTATTCTAGAAGCTGATATCTGTTGACCAAGTTATGGGGTCCTTTCTTTATATTTAGGGATGAGGGTAATGCTTCTGGGCTTATTGTATTTTTTCAAAAGCATTATTAAAGGGAAAATAAATGTCCACTTTAATTCTAATATGCATTAAAATGTGTTTTGGTATGATTTAAAAGACTTATAAGAGGGGCTTGCCAATTATGCGAGGAAACTACTAAAATAGAACTTAAGCACATATTAAACATCAAAATGCATGGTTGACACCCATAACCTCATTCCCATGATTCTAAAACTGGATGCTAGTTTGAAAGTAGCGTGCCCCATATGGTAAGACATCAAGGAGCAGGCAACAGTTCAAAGGCGTGGTTCCTAGACAATGATAAGATAACTATATTGTTATTCATATATCATTTATACAAAGCACAAAATCAAATAATGCTATACATAAATTGTTGTAATGTAAAGAATCCTATTCATTTGTCAATCTGTGTGCACCTAGTATCAATGCCTGTTTTATATTTCCATAGAGATGACCACAAAATGAGGACCTCTTTAAATAAATCAACATAGAGTTTCTTAAAAATCCTTAGGGAAAGAAAAAGTTTGATAATCAGAAAAATAATTGGCTTTCAAGGCCAAATGCTAAAGAAAGTTAATTTTATTCCATTGTTTTAAATATCAAATCATTTTATTAAATCAGGCACAGTGCAAACTGTTAGTGCTATCAGAATTTTACAAAAGCAGCAATGTATTTTCCATTGGAAAAATGCTTTCCATTGTGGAGAACAAAAATAGCTTGATACATAGTTCCAGCTATATGAATGAAATACAGAATCCATAAAGGTTTTTAAAGAACAACCAGGTTTTAACTAGCCTTATAGTAAAGCAAACAGCAGGGCTGTGAAATA
Organism: Chironex yamaguchii; assembly: GCA_024741275.1. Classification (NCBI taxonomy): domain Eukaryota; kingdom Metazoa; phylum Cnidaria; class Cubozoa; order Chirodropida; family Chirodropidae; genus Chironex; species Chironex yamaguchii. The sequence continues at coordinate 5,525 of JANTCA010001706.1, read as the reverse complement.
ATGCTTAAAGACTTCATTATCATTAAACATTGATGCCAGTCCAGTAATGAAACCAAAGCAAGATTCCAACTGTGTACATAGACCTTCATGGTAAAAATAACAACATGTGGTTCGCAAGTCTTTTCCCTACAGGTATCTGTAACAAATACCAAGGATCAATGTCAATGAATCAATCATGTAATGCTTTACCAAACAGTACCATTGTGAGTATAATAACGTAGGCATAATATCATTTCAATAATGATAATATACATTCAAGACCTAACCATACTGTGAGGAATATGATAATATGCATATCAAGATGTTCTCAGTAGGCAAAGCAGGCTGTTACCTTTGTTCTTTTGGTTTCGATTTGTCATCTATGTACCAATGTGAGCTTTTAACTTTATCTTCTGTCTCTTGTTGTGCTTTAGTTCTTTGCATGAACTAACATAAATGATAACATTAATGAAGAATTATGAAATTTGATATGAATAGTGATAAATAAACCACAAAGCATAATGCTACCCCAGTATATGTTTCCCCAAGTATGAGGAAAAACTACAATAAAGGACTTAAGATTGGGCTATTTAAACAGGGTTTGTGGTACTAAAACTGCACATGACCTTTAACCAAAAAAGAACAGAATAAGCAATTTAAATAAACATAAGCAACAACTAGGCTTGTCAACCCAAGGGCGCAAAATCAATATTCAGTTACTTGTCTTGGTATTCAGCTATGTCATTCACTCCTCAAATATTCAGGTGTATTCAGATTATTTTTGTAGCAAACAACCACTCGCATAGCAACAGCTATTTGAATAGCAACAACCAATCAAGTAATTGCCTTGAAAATTTGCGACATTGTACTAAAAACATACTTAAAAGCATTAATAGTCTGAAAATCTTCAGTGTGTGAATCATCAGAAAGGGCAATATATGTATATGTATTTATATGAAACTTGTAGCACAACTAGCCAATCCTAGACAAGAAAGGAAACAAAGAAAAAGAAAATGAAAGTCCAATGGTTTTCTTGTTTTAATGTAGACAGATTCCAATACACTTGGATGAAAGGATGATCTGGCAGTGCCAATTATCGGAAAATTCTCATCCTTATACATTTTGGCTCATTCTGAATTTTCTAGCAAATGTTGGCCTATGGCAGAACTGCATGTGTTGGCAATCATTTTTGCTTTGCAAGCACGAAACGGCTGTTCGCTAGGAGGAACTGATGCTTGGCGTACAATGGCTGGAATATGTTGCTTGATCCTGTCCTTAATATTTGAGAAGAGCAACCTACAAACTGAGCTTCACATCGGCACAAAAAAAATCATATACTACCAAGCTTTTTTGTGTGGTAGGCACACAATCCTTGTGAATGGATGGCAAGATCTTCCTATTCATGAATACAATTCTTGGATTGACAGGAGAGAAACACTTAACCTCAGATCTTTAATGTGTGCTTCTATGCGGATAGAAACATTGCCTATCCAAGTAAGTTTTTTAGTATAAAGGACATTCTTGAAGCCCAAAAACTTTTTCCGTTGCAAAATCAGTGATCTTTCCTCGAACAATTCTAGAAACAATACCCTCTGCCTACCTGTTTTCAAGGAGAATGGATTTTATTTTCCCTAGTTCTGAATTTAATTTAGATTTTCAACAGGCACGAAGTGTGGGCAAGTGTTCTGATGAGGTTGGTTTTCCTCTGTTTTGGACAAAACGAATCCCAACGAATGTACTGATCAGTAAAAGTAGCTTTTTGGTAGACTGTTGTTAGCAATTTAGTGTCAGTTTTTATACTTGGACTATTCCAATAATGCTTTGTTTCTTCATTTTCTCTTTCTTTGTTTCCTTTCTTGTCTAGAATTTGCAAGTTTTGCTACAAGTTTTGTATAATAGGTTGCCATATACATATATTTTCTTTTCTGATGTTTTATACTCTGAAGACTGTCAGACGATAAAATATTTTAAGTATGTTTTTATCGCAATGTCACAAATTTTCAAGGTGATTTTCAAGTTTTGTACCAAAAAAAGATTAATCAAGTAATGTGACTGACTTCAGGAATTTGCTATTGTCTCCCCTCTTCTGCAGTATAGATACACCCTTAATTATTTACTATAGTCTCCTGTCTTCTGCAGGATAGTTACACCCTTAAGTATTTACTATTGTCTCCAAACTCTGTCATTGCCTGGTCCCAAGTCCAGGACAAGAAAGCAGGATTGGGAGAGGAACAAGTGGGACTCTTCCATAAAACCAAGTTCCAGAGATGGCAGCAGTCCTGCAAGCATCATTTGATGTCGTTGGAAAATGCAGTTCGTGGAACGGAGTGGCACAAATTGTCATCACATTATTCAAGACCAGATTCTACCCAATCTGAGGAATCTGAATCGATGCAATGACAACAACAACAACTATTGTCTTCTGTCTTCCGAAGTATAGTTATACCCTTAAGTATTTACTACAGTCTCCTGTCTTCTGTAGTATAGTTACGCCCTTAACTATTTACTATTGTCTCCCATCTTCTGCAGTATAGTTACACCCTTAAGTATTTACTATAGTCTCCTGTTTCCTGCAGTATAGATATGCCCTTAAGTATTTACTATTGTCTCCAATCTTCTGCAGTATGTACACCCTTAAGTATGTATTATAGTCTCCTGTTTCCTGTAGTATAGATACACTTTAAGTATTAACTATAGTCTACTGTCTCCTGCAGTATAGTTATACTCTTAAGAAGGAGCGGCATGGAGAGAAAGAAAGTAGGTAATCAATTTCACTTTCCAGAGAAGTGCTTTTGGCCATGCCCATTTATACATAAGGAAGTGCCTATATTTCATTTATTCTAAGACCATTGCCTTGTCGCATTTGATCCTCTGAAGTTTTGTAACGATCAGCAACAAAGCATAAATGGCTTGTATGTAAAAATGAATTTCTTGGTGGAGGCTTATCCGATGAGAGGGCTTATTTGAGCGGTGGGCTTGTGAAACTATGTGAAACTGTCATGGTTATTCAATTCAATAGAAAAAAACCCAATTTCTCTTGCAAAACCTTATCTTTGAGTTGCAAAGACAGGAGCAGAGTCCAGCATTGTAGCACTGAAATGGTTTCTTTATTATATTTAAAAAAGCTGCAAGATACTGTTATTTGTCTCTAACACTCCCATACCCTAGCCATAAAGCCAATATTTTGACATTTCCCAGATTCAATTACCTCTATTCAAGGGAAGCAAATTATTTGCAAAAAGTAATTGGGGCTAAATCGAAGACTTACTGTATGGATAAAAACATTCGACATGAGAGACAGATCCAGAAAGTTATGAAACTTTCCAAAGAAAAAATATCAAAAAACATTTTGCAACCAGATAATTTTTCAAAAGCTAAATTCTGAGAATAACCACAAAGTGTTAAGATGTGCTTATTTTGGGACATTTGTCCCTGTTCCAAAATGCTTAAAAAGATATTTAAAAACTGGATAAAACATGAACTAAAATGAAAATTAAAATTTTTCCTTCATGGATTCTACAAAAACAAACAAATATAGTTTCCACAAAGCTAGTTGAGCATGTGTTTGGTACACATTCAGTGCTTGAGCTTCAAAGTCCAATGGTACCCTTCACATAAATATTTTCAATAACAAACTGTGAATTGTGAATTTCTAGGCTCCATAACAAACTTCATGTTTACTGCCTGTGCTTATCAGTTTCGTATAGGCAGTTTACCCTATACCCTCATGAATATAGACCTTTTCAGTTTTCTTTAACAACCGCGCATAGCAACAAGTTGAAGGGGCAAACAAGGCCGATCGCAGCATTAAAGCTTTAACTTGTGGTGCGAGGAAAGGTTAGTTCCTGGTTAGTTCTGAAGTTATTTTGCTTTGAAAATGTCAAAAAGCTGTATAGCCAACGAGTAGAGTAATCATGGATTGATTGGCAAAGCTTTAAGTTTCTTTATAAAGTCCATTTGCTTTCAACTTTTGGTACGGTTTTGGATACAGAGTCAAAAGAAAATAAGATAAGGCCACTAACAACTGTAAAAAGATAGATAGCCTAAAAAAATCACACGGCGAAACAAATCTATTCAACAATACGTGATCCCTACACTTACAGACTGCTATTTATTCATAAGACGCTTCCCCTAATGAAGATTCTTCAATTCTGTAGTCTACAGTACCACTGAACTTGAAGTTAAAGTGGACTGTCACTACAAGCACTTGATAGAGGTGTAAAATGTAATAATAACTACTCAACACATACAGCAACGTGAATCTAAAGGCATCACAATCAATACGTGACAGAAACATACATGTACCATATGCTATGCCACGAATCGAATCTCAATCGAATCATCCTTCGCTACACTCACATGGACATTCATGAAGATTGACTACTTGAAACAAGGAAAAGAATAACTTATGGCCAAGATCAGGTATCTAGAGCAGCATGTTAGTAACTTTACATCAAAGATTGAACTCTGTCGAGGTTAGGTTTTTGCATTGTGAACACACACCGACCTTACTGCCAGAGATGGCAAGTATACTTCAGAAGACAGTAATTTTGTAAAAAGGAAGGACCCTCACATTTCTCTAAATATCTTGCATGTACTTCTCCCCACTTATTAATGTATTTAGATGGTATTCTACAATGTACAAGACCTTAAAAACACTAAAATAACACCAAAACAAGACCATGCTCCATAGGAAACGCTGTTGACGGACCTCATTGTTTGACTCCTCGTCAGATCATTGCCATTGACAACGGGCCGTATGACGTAACACAGAAAAGGTCTATTGCAAAGCAAAGTTATTTGAAGCCTTTCCAATTCCTAGTCCAGTGCAGTAGGAACCGGAAGTCTACAGGGTTCCCCTGCTTTTTCCGGCCACACCATGAGTGCCCCTCTTAGATAGTATGCCATAGGCTAGCAGCTTCACTTCATTGCAACAGCTTTGTGTCTGGACTCAACAGCTCAACACTCCGAGCCGCCAAAAGGGCAAGGTAATCACTGGCCGACTTGACTACCTTGACCTAAGAGACTTTTCTCATGCGTATGAAAATGACCATAGATTGCAATATTTGCCATGATGTTGTTTTTAAGCTATGTCACACATGTTTATGAGACACGGACCTAATTAATGTTGTCAATACAGTTTTATTTGATATATTTGATACATATATATCTCATTTGATATGTTTTCATGACTTAAGTTGTTATTTTGTGCTGCATGTAGTGAAAAAATCCTCAAAACTCCCCATCTATACTCATTACCTCAGACTCGATCCATGGCAAAAGGTCTGAAATGATTGTTAAAGACCAACATTGCTAAGGTAATCAGGTTGCAGAATGACTATGTTGCTGTGAGGCACTCTCTGTTTTAATGTAATCTTTTCCAAAAGAATTACGTAATGATGCCCATGAAAACAAATGTGAGGTAATCAGGAAGGGGCACAATTACTTTGCGGCCTCACATGTACGTTGCCAACCTAATCCTCAAATTCAACAGCTATTATATTCAACAAAGACGATGTATGCACAAAGATAAACAGCTAATTATT